>PVJX010017766.1:0-37728 GCA_004027295.1 Dolichotis patagonum | reverse complement strand
TGTTTTTTGTAACTTTCATTGTCACCACAAAACAAAACCTTATTACACACAAAGCCAACATAGCAAGCAACGAAATAAAATATGCTACTTAAACCAATCACTTAACCAGAAAGAAGGATTTAAGAGAGAAGCAAGAGAGTAACTACAACAAACCTAGAAAACAAATTATGAAATGACTGTAGTTAACCATATCTATCAATAATGACCTTGAAGGCAAATAGATTATGCTAGACAATGAAGAATCACAAAATGACTAAATGAATTTTAAAAACATGACACAACTCTTCCTGATTCTGATTTACAAGAAAGCCACTTTATTGCTAAAGACTCACATAAGCTGAAGGTGATGAGATCGAATAAGATACTTCATGCAAATGGAATACAAAAATATAGGAGCAATCATAGTGATACCAGATAAAATAGACAAATCAAAAACGGTAAAGAGACACAAGATCACGTTATAATGATAAGGCTATCAATTCAGCAAGGAGAAATAACACTTCTAAATATAAGCATCCAATAAGGATACCCAAATAAATCAATTATTAATAAATGTAAAAGATATAGTATATATACTTTGGATTTAAAAAAACATTGAAGCATCACAAGTATCTTTTATGGTCACATGGCAATATAACCAAAAATTAATTTAAAAAAACTTTGGAAACGTATATATGGAAAAGAAACAACTTACTTTTGAACTGCTAATGAATCTAGGAAGTAATCAAAAAGAAATTTAATTTTCTTGAAGCAAATGAAAAGAGAAACACAATACATCAAAACCTACTGATAGGACCAAAGCAACAGAAAAGTTTATAAGCAACCCCTGATCACATTGAAAAAGTAGAAACATCTCAAACAACAAGCCCATTGCTGTCTTTCAAATAGAGAAACGTCTGCACAGTTCCTAAAAATGTTGATATAATCTGGAAAATACAAGAAATTTTATAATTTGCCAGCTCAGTGTGGTGGTGCACACCTATAATTTTAACATTCCGGGAAGTACTAAGGCATGAGGAACACAAGTTCAAGCCTAGTTTGTACAGCTTAATAACTTAGCAAAACCCTATTTCAAAGTCAAAAATTTGTGGCCCTGAAGCAAGGCCAGCCGATTGCTGTTGCTGCTGGTTTCAAACAGGAGCCTAAAGAGAATTCTTTCTGTGGTCTGTTGGCCATTTCAGAACTTTGGAAATGGAATGGTCAATTCATCAGAAAGAAATAGCAGGTGAGTGTGGTGGACTTTGGGGGGCCTGCAGGAGAGAGACCCTGGTGCCTCAGGAACTGCACCATGTGGCTGACTCGGGGTGCCAGGAGAACGGGGAGCGCCTCCCCTCTCTGGGGGGCGGCTGTGATCCTGCCTGTGTGTGGGCTGAGAATCAGACATCTCGTGCCATCCTGTCCCCCATCCCGTGTCCCCCCTCCCTCTCCCCCCTGCCTAGCAAGTGGGAGCCGGTGAGCTACACATCTTGTGAAAAGATTGGCTATGTTATTTAGTATGAGCTCCCCATATGCAGAGATAAGGACAACCATTTGTAAGGAAACAAGAGACAATATGACAGATAGTGAAGATCTCTGGTGTCTAGCTTTGAAATTTATGCTTTCTCATGTCCTGTTCTGTTCTGTTTTGTTGTGTTTAATTTTACTCCTTTTTAAAATAAAATAAAAAAATTAAAAAAAAAAACAAAGTCAAAAATTTAAAAAGGGTTGGGGATGTAACTCAGAACAAAGGCCCTGGTCTGAGTCCTCTATCTATCTATCTATCTATCTATCTATTTATCTATCTATCTATTTATCTCTGTCATCTAACTATCTGTAAATTCACAACATACTAAAACTGTCTAGAAGCAAATATAAACTTTGAAATATTCTACAATCATGTGTTTATTCTATTCTAGCCACAGTGGCTTCTTTTGATCATTTCTCAAATATACCAAGCATGTTTTCACTTTAAGATCTCTTACTGGTTTTCATTTTTCTGGAGAATTTTTCCCTAGTTATATTTATACAGATCATCTTTAAAACTTCTTAAAAACATCACTTGTTAATTTTTTCAATGAGGATGTTCCTCTTCCTCCTTCTTTCTTTTTCTTCAGTTCAGGGAATTGAGCCCAAGGCCTTCTCACTGTGAAATAATTCCAGTCCTTTTATAGCTGGGCTGAGTTTGAATCTGTAACCCTCCTGCCTCAGTCTCCCAGAGTGCTAGGATTACAGGCATGTGTCACCATCCCTTCTAGCAAGGGTATTTTTTTTCTTTTCATTTTATTTTAAATTGAAAAAAAACCAACAAAAATGATGATGCAAAATTGTCTGTTAGTTCATCAAAAGGAATGGTTTTTGCTTTCATTGTTTGATTATTTTTCCATGCCTATATCTTGCAAACTGACCAGATACTTTGAGGATAACAATATGCAATATATGAACCTTTGTTCAGCTCTTATTAGCAAGGGTGTTTCTTGATCTCCTATTTGAAATTTTAAATTCTCTTCTCCCAGCACCAAAACTTAGGCTTTCCTTCACTTTTATATTCACTTTTTAAAATATATCAATTAATTTAGTTACTTATCTCACAGTAACTGCCTCCACATCAGAATGTGATCACCATAAGGGCAGAACAATACTCAGAAATCAATTTGGTCCCTCCCAGTGTGTGGATCAGTATCTAGAATTCTTAGTTAGAACTTGATAAATATTGAACAATTTATGGATTAATGTTAGTATGGTATAGTACAATAATAACTTTTGAAATGGATCAATATGCCTTTCTCTTTGGCATTCCTATGTAGATAATCCCTTTTGAGTCATCTAAAGACTTCTTTCACACTCAGTCAGAAGGTTAAGTATCGGTGTAGCCCTTTGGAACTCCAGAAGAGTGTGGACTGGGAACCCAAGGCTGGCAGAAGATGGCTCCAGAGATGTAATAAAAATGCCTTGTGAGTAAGCAGTGAGGACTGGGTTATCATTTCTGAGGCTACCTTGATTCTGACGGGCACACAAGCTAGAAAGGAGGACAGTTTAGCTAGGGAACACATAAATAACAAGGCTGAAACTCAGCAGTGTCTTCAGCAATATGAGCCGGAAGGGTGGGAAGGTAGTGGGGGACAGATGAGTTGAAGAAGGGTGCAGGGCCTCAGTCAAGGGAACACTCTTAAGTCATATTCTTGGCATCGAAGTCCAGCAGTGGATCACTGCCTTACAGTGAGAGAATTCCTGTAAAGAAGGATTCAGAAGGTAGTGGAAAAACCTAATTACTGGTCTATAGCCCATTTCTGTTATTTGGGAAGGAACCAAAGAGAGGTTAGAGAGTCTACTTAAAAACAAACATTTAAAAAAAATAAGATATAAAAGGTACATCATTCAAACAAGGAAACAATAACATTAATTGACAAGTTCAAGTTTTCATTTTTTAGAATTAAACAAATATAGAAGAGAAACTATAGTATAGAAAACTAACTGCTATATTTTCTTTGCCTAATTAGTATGTATATATTTTATTCTGCTATGTATACATCTAACAGAAAATGCCCCTCACTGGCCAGTATACTTCAGTTTGGTAGTTGCACAAGTAATAGTTCCTGCTCCAGTTCCAGTTACTTGTCTCTTAGAAATGACTGGTCACTGTGATGCATAGCTGGTCACTATGATACAAATTTTATAAACCAGTCCCCAGTTGACACGCCATTCTGCCTCTGTACTTTCTGCTTGCTTATCCCATGTAGACCCTAGACCACCAGAGATCAGGACCAGATATTCTGGGAATGATCCCGATCAGTGCCCGTCGATGTAAATAAATCTGCCTCCAAATGCTAGGTATTGTTCTGGTGTTTGAACTTGCTGTTGCATCTGGTGTGTCTACTGGGAAGACCAACTGTGCTGACCTGTTTGGACATTAGTTTTGACTCCCTTGGATAGGGCAAGGACCTTTCCAGGTCCTAATGGCAAGGTATGCCCTTGGGATCTCAAGTCCCCTTGGAAATCTGGTGGAGGATTCCTGGACGCTGTCTGGTTGTCTGTCTACCTGCCTGATTCCCATAAGACCCCTTGGGGAATCCCAGGTGGTCAGTCTATCAGTCCTGCTCACTTTGAAGAAGAGCTTGACCAATTCTTGTTAGTTAAGGCTACCCTCAAGTGAAGGGAGATTAGAGTGTTTAACCTCCAAGTGTCTGCTGATGACTGAGTGAGTGGAACAGATAGCATAAACAACAGACCGTTCCATGCACGAAGACAGGGAAGCATTGGTCATATGCTGATTGGCCCCTCACCTGCAGTTCTGTGGTGATCAATATATGGCATAACAAGGCCCTTGAACCCTCCTTAGCTATGTCCCCACAATGGGTGCAGCCAGGCAGGCATTTAAATGGTGCTGCATACACAACACACACGTAAGGAGCCAGAAATGGGAATTAGTTAGTCAGAACCCATAGTCCCTGATGGAAAGACAAAGCACCTTTACAGAGTTAAAAATGAAATCAAATCATCTGCTGCATCTCAAAGTAAAAACAAAACAAAACAAAACAAAAAGGAAAAAGTGGCCCATTCTTCCTGGGAATTCTGCCTTGGCACCCTGTTGGCCACCACAGTTGCTGCCAATACCTATAGCTTTACTCCCTGCTCCCAATATATCTACTTCTAGCCAAGTGAACAAGTTCCAACTAGCCATGACTTGCATTTCTCCACAAACACCCCCTAGATGTGCCTATCCTGGTTAGATGTTGTCATCTAACACCCACTCAAGATGCCTATCAGTAATTCCTTCTGAGTCCTACATTTTGACCGAGGAAAACTAGTCAGCCCTGATGAATAAGTGGTCATGGCCTTTATGAAAATCACCTTGCCAAGAAAAAACTCAGCCAAGTGCTCCTCAAAGACATCAAAAGAGGGGCAAGAAGCCCATGAAGTACTGTTACCCAGAAACCTGATAAACAAAGGCCCCTCATATCTGTAAGAAAATCCAGTCAGATAGATGACTATACCCTCTGGGTATGAGTTACAAGAACTATGGACTCTAAAAATAAATAAGTAAATAGAAAAGGACTCTCAAAAGCTTCAACCTGGATTAGGTGACAATCCTTTCATTGGCCTGGCAGACTCAGGTGAGGCCAGACGGGGCTCCCTTCTTCAGCCTGGCCAGCTGGAGCCCTTAGTACCATCACCAGGACAACTCAGACTCTTGGTCTCACCCCTTCTGCTAGGCATAAGCATGTAGCCTCAGAGGACATCTCCTGGGTAAGCCATGATTACTGCTTCTGGGAAGAGACTTCTTCAAGTTAGAAGCAACTGTCTCCTTTGCATCGAGCCAGTTGGCCTCCCTCTCATTTAATCCTGAACTTTCAACTCTGACTGTTCCCCAAGAGGAAAATGATGCCTGCATCAGCCTGAGACAGATAACCACAGTCCCGAGTTTCTGAAAACTCTCCTCCCAGAGAGGAGAGTTTAAGCCTAGTCATCAACCATGCCCTTTCACTGTGACCCCTCCCCACCACTGCTGCCAGATCTCATGGAAAGCACAAACAAGCATCCACCCACACAGCAGCCTGATAGACTCTGAATCATCTTGAGTGTGATCTCTGTGCTGCCAACAATGCAGTCATCACCTTGCACTCTGCAGTTCCCAACCCATACAACCTTTTGGAGTGTACTAGATTAAAAGATGCTCCCTCTACTGGTGATTTGCTCCCTTAAACTATTTCAACTGGGAAAATCTTGAGACAAAAATACCAGCTCACTTGGCTTCAATAGTCATAAGGAGTTAAGAACTCTCTCGCTATTTTCAGGGAGGCCCTAGCTGTTATGGTCCCCTGAAATGGAAGAAAGAAAGAAGAAAGAAAGAAAGAAAGAAAGAAAGAAAGAAAGAAAGAAAGAAAGAAAGAAAGAAAGAAAAGGGAAGGGAAGGGAAGGGAAGGGAAGGGAAGGGAAGGGAAGGGAAGAGAAGAGAAGAGAAGAGAAGAGAAGAGAAGAGAAGAGAAGAGAAGAGAAGAGAAGAGGAAAGGAAAGGAGACTTCAAAACTGCAAAATATCTATAGACTTTCAAACTGGTAAAATACATCTCTCTTATCTATAAAGCCAGTTCAAGGTCACTGAGCTGTCAATGCTGCCATGTTGCCCTCCATATATATAAGCCACCACCAACAGCCTAGCTTGCTGGTATACTTGCCTGGACCTAGCAATGCCTTCTTATACCTTCAGTTGGCTCTGTTAGCCAGCCCTTCTTTGCAACAGACTTGCGCTCATCCTCCTAGAGGGTCCAAAACCTGTTTACCCTCTTTAGAGAAGCCCTTACAGCTGACCTCACTAGTTTTCAAGAATGACACCCAAGCTGCCTGCTGGAAAGACACAAACTTCTGCTATCTGGCAAAAACTGGTTCCAAGAAAGAAATTCCAAAAATTTCTCAGAGCTGCTGGTTTCTATAGAATCTGGATCCTTGAGTTTACAAATCAGTGATGCTTACACAGACTGTCAGTCCCTGGGAGTGCCCAGTTTTCTACCTGTGCAAATACTTGGATCTAGTCACTAATGGCTCCCTCCCCAACCTTTGCCTTCACACTCTAAAAGCCACTGTCCTTCTAATCAAGAAAGCTGGTAAGTTCACCGGAGGCTGAGACCTAACTGTCCAGATGCCATATGATGTGCTGGACCTCACCCATTACCATGACTGTCTGGTGCTGACTGATGAACTGTTCTAACCTCCTGAGAGATGCTAAATGCACCCTGCTTATAGATGGAAGTAGCTCTGTTAGGAAGAGACTGACAAGCTAGATAGTTGTGGTCACCTTGGACAACACTATTTTGGCCAAAACTGCACTCAGAATAATCCAGTCTAGAGGTTAAGCCACCTCCAAGGATCCAACTGACTGAAACATCAACCCCCAACAGGAAAATCTGGTATACCCAGAAGGTCCATTTTAATCAGAGCCAGACCTGCCCCCACTGTACGTTCTTCAAGGTCAAGCCTCAGTGCTGGCACCCATATCCCTACAGCCAGCTAAGGCTTCAGTGTCTGTGTCACTTGTTGCTGACTTCCCATTCCCTACCTGCACTGAGAAGAAGTTTACAGTGTCCTGCTATGAAAGTCATCCCCAGATATCGCCCACCCTGGATATACAGCATACAGATCATAAGAAATATAACCCTACAAAAACAGCTTGTAACTAGCTCCACAAAAGCTTAGCTAAAACATCAGCTACATCTGTAGGCACTCCTACAGACACATGTAATCCAGACACATATTAATTACCTTTCAACATTCAGAAACCCAGTCTTCGATACAATGGAAAAATTTACCTGGACCACACAGCTCACTCTGAAGACAGGATCTACTCAAAGCTCTGCTCTGGTCACTCTGGATGCTGACCAGTCCATGCATGGCTGACGTCTGAGGAACACAGTTGGCAAGATTACCCCAACCATATTCCCCTTGATATTTGTGCCTTTTCAGGCTGCTTACCCAGTCCTTGCTTCCCTGTTCCTGCTAGCTGTTTTTTTTTTTTTGCCTTAAAATCTATACACTACAACTCCAAGAGGATAGAACAATCAATCAAACACTTGACCAAGATTTGATGAGCATCCAAGGCACATTGGACACTATCTTAGATCAGATTAACTCCCTCACTCCCTTGTCAGATTAATCTTATAGAACATACAGGCCTAAATTATATCTTTTTGTAAAAATAATTTAGGGAAAAAACTCTATAATAAGACAATCTGGTTGGGCTTGGCTGAGACCCATCCTATGATCATTGACTAACCTAATCTCACTGCTCTTAGTTTGGTCTTGTCACAGAAGATTACATATAATACATCCAACAAAGATTTGTCAGGGAAACTAAAAGGGGGGGGGGTGTAACAGAAAATGTCTCTGCCCCAGCCACTATACTTTAGTTTCCCAGTTTACCTGGTAATAATTCCTGTTCCAATTCCAGTTGTTTCTGTCTCTTAGAAATGGCTAGTCACTGTGATGAGTAGCTGGTCACTATGATGCTCGTCATATAAAGCAACCCCCAGTTGACAAGCCATTCTACCTCTGTTCTTCCTGTTTACTCATCCCATATAAGCCCTAGACCACCAGAGGTCAGGGCCTGATATTCTGGGAATGATCCTGACAAGTGCCCATGGGTCTAAATAATCTACCTCCAAATCAAGGTGTTATTTCAATGTTTCTGCTTTTCATTGCATACAAAGACAAGATTAAGCACAGGTAGACATACATATATTTTAAGAAAGTGTGTGTATTTATATATATTTTTCCTTTTCAATGAATTTCTAAAGGAACATGACAATTAATGACACACGTTATGATCCTAAGAAGGGACAGAGTTATTTAAATCTCATGGATTACTGGAGTAGTTAATATACACAGGATTCTACATCTCTGGAAAATTTTCATATGAAATAGTAATACAGCACAGGAAGAAGGAGATGAAATGTGGAAAACAGTAGTGCAAAAATGGAAGTCTGTGCAGTAGTGGTGTTTAGAGTAAGCACACAGGAATGATTTCTGAAGTCTGCTCTTTGGGGAAGTAGGGAGGATACCGTGGTACAGACCACATTACAAAATTGGCTTTGCCTTTGCTGTTGTGTTTATACTTCTTTTAAGTCTTTTTTTTTAAAAAACCTTACCACTGGAGACTTACATTCTCCACATTAAGACGATGAGAATGGGGCTGGGGGTGTAGCTCAATGGTGGAATCCTTACCTAGTATGCAAGAGGCTCTGGGTTCGATCTTCAGCACCAAAACAAAACAAAACAAAACAGGGTTATGTCTTTTGTCTAGATGAGCCCCCAGCAAAGCCTCATGCAGTCATGGGTGGGGCTTTCATTCAGAAGCAATTTTATGTAGAAGGTGTGGCAGTTGAATTAGTTCATGGTGAAATGCGAAGATCAAGGGTGCTAGGATTGAGGATGCCAGTGCTACCCTCCCCCTAGTAGCCTGGATAAGATCTAAGGAATAGAAAGAGTTGCAGTCATTCCTTGTTGCTTTGCTGCTTTCTGCCCCCCATGAACTGTTTCTCCTCTGCAATGCCACCCACACTGGAGCCAGCCAATTTCAGACTGAAATCTCTACACACTGTGAGTTAAATAAACCTTTCTTCCTTTAACTTTGGGTGTCAGATATTTTGTCTTAGCAGTGAGAAAAGTAACACAGATGGTGAGGATGAGTGAGGGTGAGGATTTCCTTTAGGTGATAAAGAGAGTAAAAATGTACCCTCCTTTACATGTACTTCTTAGTACTCTTTTACAAATATAAATGGGTTACTGGATGATTTGAGAAAATAAACCTTCAAAACCTTAAAGAGTTTAAATTAAGCTAGATGTTAATGTACAATATTGGCATTTTCAGACATCACTTACAAATCATTAATAAAGTGCATCATCTCAAATTCTTAATCTGGATTTCAGGGCAGCTCTGAAAATACAATGCTTGTGAGACATTGTGGGTTATACAACTGACTTCCGTGAATCCAGAAGGGAAACCTTACTGCACAGTCTACAGAAACACAGCTGAAAATTGGTATTCTCATTGCATTGTTAATTAAAAGAAAAATAAGTCAGAGTGCTTAGACTTTCTATATGACTTTATTCACAAGCAAAGAAATGAGTTGTTTTAGTGATTTTGTAGACTGACAGTCAGGACTTAAAAAAATGGTAGGATGAGTAACAGGGAAAGATTTTTGTGGAGTAAGTTTAAGGATACAGCTGGAAGAATTTAAAAGGGTTCTGACTGCATATAAATCAGGAATTTTGGCTAACACTGTTTTATAATGTTATAATGTAATCGTATCCTTAAGTCATTAAGTAGTGACAATTAAAATTTAAAATATGCTACCAAAAACTGTATATACTGCTTTTTAAATATATGAGTAAGGTATTGATGGAATGCATTTAGCTACCAACCCATTCTTCAAAACAGTTCGACACAGAATTCTTTTTACACTGTTAGTTTTAATCATTCTGTTACTCTTAACAAGTTGCTTTCTATGCAGTACAATCAGTGTTTCCTTTTATACGGAAGAAATAATCCTATGAATTGGAGCTTTCTAAAGAGTATAATTATTGCAATTAAAAAAATATTGCAAGTACAAATATCTGAAATTTTAAATATCTATCAATACTTAAAATATTAAGTTTAATATGGCATTTATATAATTTGTTAGATTAAGTCTGTATTTGCTTAAAGACTGGAGAACCAAGATCTCAGTGTTTAGGTTTTTTTCTCAAAAACTGATTTTTTTTTTTTAGGTTAAGAGTAGAAATATTTATTGAGAGAAAGAAAGCTTCTGTCTGAGTGAGAGACACAAGGGGTCCTGAGTGGGTTGCCCAAAAACTGATTCTTTCTAAAATTCTGATGCAGTTCAATCATAGGTATTTTTCATGATTTTTTTCTGCATTAAATATAATGCACCAGGAAAAACATAAGAGTGAAATTTTAGGAATTGATTTTTTTTCAGGTACATCAAATTATTCAATATGTATAGTAAGTTTTTCTGGCATATCAGTTATACCTCAATAAAATTGTTCTTATTTTTTTATAAAAGAACCTGCATAATAAATAATAATAATGAACACTGTCACATAGAATGCCACATGGTGAATTCCAACCTCAATTTTTAGTTGCGTGCTCACTGGGAAGTTTGTTGTTTTCTGATACTCAGTATTTCCAATGCTAAAATTAGTATAAAATGAATATTAATCAATTTAGGTAACAGATTTCAAGTACATGCTGGCCTGTCTAAAACATAGTGACCATTAAATATTAACTTGTCTCTCTTTATTTGTAAAATGAAATACAAACCTTTTAATGCAATCAATTCTTGAAGGAAGTAGTATATTATTTTTCACTGATGATTTTGTATTATTGTGTGATGAGCACAAACCTGCCACTTTTTAATGTTTATAAGTCTAAAAAATACAAAATAGGTTTCAAGGAGTTTTCTAAATTAAGATGGGTTTTGCTTCTCAAATATATTAATATTCATATTGTATTTAACCACTGTATTAAAAGAAAAGACTTTCTAGTAAAAACAAAATGCTATAAGTAAAATAACTAACTGTATTGCACCTGGTGAAGAGAAATTCTCTAAAATAACCACAATTGAGGATGATCCCTAAGAATAATGGATCCAAGTCTTATCCCAGCAACGTGTCTGGCCAAAATAGAGCTATAAAGTGCCTGATTTATGTTCTCTACAGCACTTCATGAAATTCAACAGCAGCCAGGAATTAAGTAAGATAAATAAAGCGTTCCTTCTATTGTGAACCACAGGAGACAGGTCATTTTCTTATCAGAGCTTCATTTCTATTCCAAAATATTGAAACTGAGCGTCTGGGATGTCCTAGTCCCTGCACTGTTGCTGAGGAGGGGAAGTGCGCTAAGCAAGATTGATGAGATCAAAAACCTGAGAGTTTAACGGGGAGGGGGAGGGGCAGTGAGCAAAGTGCGAATAAGAAAGTCACATGAAGTATACCACACCCATACGTAGTAGGGGGAGAAAGGGTCTAGAAAATCTACAGCGTAATGCATTGCGGTTATGAAGAAATTTAAACAAGCGAAAAGGGAGAGAGTAAAACACAACCTTCCAGTTTGAAATTCTAACAACATATTCGAACTAAGAAACTCACTAAATCTGCAGATATATCAGCCATGAGTGAGGCCCCAGCTAAAGATCTTCACAATGTGAATCAAAAAAGACAAAACGCTGGACAGATGCAATTTTTTTCAGAAAGGTTTTTCAACCCAGTGGAAGATGACAAAGACTGCACTAGCAGTCAGTCCTCCAAGCCTTAATCATTTAAGTCTGGTTTTAGTGCTTTTATCAACATTTTCTGGGCTTCAACACACGACTGTATACATATCTAATTACATGTATACTTGGATATTTTATTTCGAGATTACCTGAAATACATACAAACACATATACGCATATTTAAAAGTTTGATTTCTGCCTTTTTAACTACCATATGAAATGCATTGGATCTTTGTATATTGGCCTTATGTTCTGTGACCTGCTAAACTCATTAATTATTTTTAGGAATACTCTCATACATTCCTTGCTATTTTCTATGTAAATAGTCATACTTGAAAATATGACAATTTTGCTTGTTCTTTCATATTATTAGTTCTTTTGTTACCTTCTTGTATATCTGAAAATTTTTAAGAAGCATAGAATGAACAACTTTATTTCAATATGTACAATAAAGTACCCAGTCTCTTACAACTACATATGATGTTAGCTATTATTTCTTTTTTTCACATAGATACTCTCTAAGAGGTTAAAGCAGTTGCCTCTTATTCCTATTTCTGAGAGTTGGTATCATAAGTGGAAGATGAAAATTGTCACATAATTTTTTTCTTTCTCAGTTGATGAGATCACATTTTTCTTCAGACAATATTTTGATTATGTAGATTTTCAAATACTAAACCAGTCCTATTTTTCAGAGCTTAGGAAAACACCTTGTTCTTTTCTGTTATTTTTATATACTGCTGAATTCAATTTGCTAATATTTGTGCCCATCTTCATGAAAAACAATGGTGTGTATGATTTTTAAATTTTTATCTTACCCTTGATTTGATTTTAATATTGGGATTACTCTAAATTAATAAAATCAGTCAAAAAGTATCCCTGTTCTGTTTTGTGCAAAAGAAATCAAACTAGTATTACTTCTTCTCTAATAAAATTTCTTTAATTTTTTTATTTTTATTCACCAGGGAGACCTCCTGAGCTCCAAGATACCATTTTGAGATGATTTTGAAGGACAATTTCAAATTCTTTATTACTTACATGACTACTCAAACTATCTGTTTCATTTTGTATAAAGTTTGTTAATTTGTGGTTTTCCCAAATTGGCCCATTTTATATAAATTGTCAAGTTTATGTTTATAAAGCTGTTTCTCTTACTTTCTAGTGGCGCTTCTAATGTTTAGTAATCTTTCTCCTTTCATTGCTTATACTAATGACTTTCTTAGCTGATGCTTATGCTTGTAATACGCCTCTTAATTCTTGCTAAATACTCCAAAATCTATACAAACTGATACAAATATAGCAATTTGAACTTTTTAAAACTTTCATTCATACCATGTATTTTTCATCCTTTTACTTTTAACCTACCTACTATATTTGAAGTGAATATAATTCAGGGAGTGAAAGGTGTTTCCTTTGTTTTGTAAATCCACTGAAGGGATCTCTTTCTTTTCATTGTTATGCTTAAACTATGTAAATTTAATGTAGTTAAGGATATGTTGAAAAATTATGTTTAACATTATGTCGTTGATGTTTTCTGTACTTTGTTTTCTATGCTCCCCTTTCCTGTCTTTTATCCTTTTTTTTGATATTTTTTAGTATTCTGTTTTACTTTATTCTGTTTTAATGTAATCTGTGTATTTTAGGTGGTTTCTTGCTATAAGTTTTACATTCTATATTCAATATTTAAATTTTACTTCGAATCTATATTTTATCATTTCAAATGAAACACGGAAAGCTTAGCACCTTGACGTCTACTTCTTCCTCCTCCACTTATACTGTCATGTCTTGCACGTTGAACTTTTGCATACAACATAAACATTATCAGACAATGTGACAATTCTGCTTTCGTATACTAACCCACCTAAAATATTCAGAATGAGAAAAAGCCTAATATACTCAGATATTTACAATATCTTTTTACTTTAGCTAGCTTTCTCTTTTCCCATGTTTCTTTAACTATATTTTCCCTTCTGTCAGAACTACTTTTTTGGCAATCAAGAAGCAAATTTGGCTATGCATTCTCTTAGTTTCCCTGTTACTGTATTCCCTTATTTCATTTTCATTTCTGAAAGGTATTTTTGAGAGCTATATAACTCTACATTAGAAATTCTTTCATTACTTTGACAATGGTCTCCTACTTCCTCTTGGATTTCATTGTTTGTCATAAGAAATATGCAGTCATTAGAATCACTGTAACTGATTCTTTATCTGTCATTTTTAGTTGGTCTTTGACTTTCAGCAGTATGATTCCCATATTGTTGGCTACAGATTTCTTGCTGCATTTCTTGCTTGAATTCTCTCATCTTCTTAAGCATGATGGCTTAGATGTTGGGCCAAGTTTGAGAATTCTTCAGCTGTATTTTTCTTCCTCTCCTTCTGGGACCCACAACAACTACTGTGGTATTTTCCAATGATATAGCAGGCTCTGTCCATATTATTTTATTCCATTCTTTTTCTCTTCCTTTTTCATACTGGATACTTTCTTCTGATCTGTCTTTAAGTTTACTAGGTTTTTCTTTGTTATCTCCATGCTACTGTTCAGGTTTTCCAAAGAGATTTTTTAGTTCTTCTTGAGTGTAAAATTTTAATTCTCTTTTTCTCTCTATTTGCTGAGAGTTTCTCTCCCTCCACTCATTTAAAAAATGTTATCCTGTTCTTACTGGGATAATTTTACATAGATGCTTTAGTCATTATAATACCACTTTAAAATCTATGCCATCTCAGAGTTGTTATCTGTTAAATACCTTCTCTCCTGCAAATTGAGTTTTTCCTTTTTCTTTATAAGCGGAATAACTTTTAGTTATATTCTTGTATTCTGGACACAACATATTATAAGAATTATTTAGGTTCCTGAAGAATGTTGTTTGTTTTGATTTGTTTTGTTGTTAGCATAAAATCAACCAAATCAACTTCTGTTGAGTTCCAAACTTCTTGCGGGCTTCAGTGGTTGGTTTTGTTGTGAGTGTTCATTGTCGGTTTTCAAATCCATTGCACTGCTGTTGGAATGTATCCCATGTACTTTACTCTGTGAACTAAGTGGTAGTCTATCCAGTAGTTCAATTCAAAAAGAAATTTTAGAGTCCTATGTGAAAGCTTGGATTGAGCAAAAGAGTCGATAAGCAACTTCATATGGTCATTTTTCAAGCTCACCTCTCTATGATCTCCCTGAGACCCTTCACTTGCCTGCAGTTCTTGTGTCAGTCACACTGCTGGAAACTGTGAAGTTTAGTTGTGCCACTTTGCTTGACTTCTCAGGACTGTGCTCAGACATCCAAGTAGTAGAAAGTCAAAGCTGAAAAGTCATCATCTTTCTCCTATTGTTTTACAGTGAAGAGAAGGATTATCTCAGATTTGTATGTTTCTTTCCTTCATCACTCTTGCTGTCCTAACACTACCACAGGATTGTAGAAGAGAGGAGTCAGAACCAAAAAAAAAATATGAACATGCTTTTAAAAGAAGAATGTTCCCTACTTTCTTTGAGCATCTGAGACTTTCCAGGTCGTTGACCCAGAACAGGAGAGATTGTCGTAGAATCTTCTCATGATTCCATCCTGACTGCTTCCAAATTCGAGCTAAGTTAGCTCCAGGATGGAACACAAACACAAAGACAGAGAAACACTTTTGGTGGTGCTTCATACTCACATCTTCTTTCTGGTCAGTCTTCTAATTTTTTTGAATAATGCTCACATAGGTCTTCCACTGACTCAACCTTTACAAGTGGGTTTAAAAGAAGAGTAAGGCAGAATCTGTTCATACAGTTTATGTGAAACTAGACAGAGAGCACTGTTGTTTGGGTCTGAAATGTTCACCAAAGGCCTATGTGCTACAGGTTTAGTCCCTGGTGTGGTGCAATTAGGGTGTGGTGGAAGCTTTTACAGGTGTTTAGGTCACCAAAAGCATGTTCTTGAAGGGCAGAGTGAAAAGGTACCTCTCATTTTCCTCAGTTTGCTTTCTGGCCAGGACATGAGCAGTTTTGCTTGAACAAGCTCTTCTACCCTGATGTATCATCCCAGCCCGCCAATAATATAGCTAAAATACTACAAAATGAAACCTCTGAAACTGGACTGCCCAAAAACCTGTGCCTTCTGTAAGTGGGTCATCTGAGCAATTTGTTACTATAACAAAAGCTAACATTTTCTTCCTGCAAAAATAGCACAAATAAGAATGTGAATCTTGTAATTTAAAGAAAATTGCCAATGGAATTCTATTTTCTCATGATGCAAATTAAACACCTTAATAATCTCAGTATTTTCTAGTTATTAGCAGTTTCTAACTACTTAGTGGCAAGAATGGGAGAAATGACCAATACAAGCAGCCAATTTTAGGGTTGGGGTTTTGGCTTAGTGGTTCAAGTTCTTTCCTGGTAAGCGCAAGGTCATGAGTTTGACCCCCCCAAAAGTCAATTTTTCAAGCAGTACCATATTATGCAGGTACTAAAGAACCATAGCATTAGAGTATCACTGAAAGCATTTTAATTAGTATGGCCTTGTATATTTTCTGCATTTTTGCCATGAAATTAAATGATAATGTTCCATATATAACAATAGAACTTACACATTTGTTTACAAATAATATGGATTACGTTAATTACTACACTAATACTCAAGAAAAGAAAAAAGCTGACTTATCAAGTTTCAATTTTCACCAGTAGGCTACCTTGAAGAAAAATAAATGATGTAGAAAACATTTTTCCAAGATCAAAATAAGGTCACAGAATCATAATAAGATCATTAACATTTTAGGAGGGCTCATTTCCCTACAGTATTTAGACTTGAAAAAAATACTAAAGTATCGTATTATATAAGAGATATACATCAGTATATTTGTACTTGGAAGCTGTGACAGTATAATGGTAGTGAAAAAGTTGGCTCACACTAAAAGGAAGATAAATGGGGAACTGTTTTGGCTACCTAAGCAAGAACAATAAAAGAATTGGAGGCACTAAAGTCAAAATGGGTCAAAGATCTGAATATTAAAACAGAAACACTAAATTCACTGGAAGAGAAAACAGGTAGAAATATCGAAGACATAGGTGAAGGCAGAGACTTTATGAACAAAAACCAAACTGCAAGGGAAATACTACAAAGAATCAACAAGATCTCACTTTATTAAAAACCTTTGGCACAACAAAAGAAATCCCCCACATAGTGAAAAGACAACTCACAAAGTGTGAAAATTTATAGCCAGTTGTCCCTGAGACAAAGAATTTCTATCTAGAGCTTATAAAGAATTGAAAAACATCAGACTCCCAAATTCAAAGACTCAATCCAAAAATGGACATCTGAGATAAATACATGCTTCTCAGATAAAGACATGCAAATGGCAAATAAATACATGAAAAACTGTTCAACATCATTGGTCGTTCAAGAGATACAAATTAAAACATCACTGAGATTCCATCTCATCTCAGAAAGCATGTCTATCAAAAAAATCAACTGATAACAAATGGTGGAAGGGCTGTGGGGACAAAGAGCCCCTTCTGCACTGTTGGAAATGTAGACTGGGGAAAACACTGTGGAAATCAGTGTGGAGATACCTTAAAAAGCTAGGATTAGAGATCCCATTTGACCCACTTATTCCCCTTCTATGTATCTTCCTGAAAGAATTTTTAAAAATCATACCACAGCAATATATGCACAACCATTTCTGTAGCAGTACAACTTGTAACAACTAAAATTTTGGAAACAACCCAAATGCCCATCAACAAACGAATGGATTAAAAAATGTTTGTTTGTTTGTTTGTATTTTTACTTGATGGAGTACTACTCATTCATAAAGAAAGATAAACTGGATACTTTTATAGATAAAGGGTTGCAACTCGAGACCATATTTATAAGTGAAAAAAATCAGACCCACATGGGGTAACATTGTATTATCTCACTATTGTGAGAATCTGAACAAATAAATAACATTCAAAATGTATAACGGATACTGTGAATTGGGAAGAAACTGCTCAAAAGAAAAGATAAACTGTGAAGGGTGAAAGGGGAAAAGAAGGAAGGGAAAAAGACAAAAAAAATATTCATACACAAGATAGTTTAGATTGTTATACATCTAATTTCTCCTCACTCATTGAAAAGAAAGTTTGTGCTATTATTGTTTGGAGAAGGTGTCATGCCAGTATCCTGTACTCTGAATACTATGAAGATAACAATATGCAAAGTATTAATTATTTTTACTCTCTTGCTAGTCTGTTTTGAAACTCTGTTTTATTATTTTTATTTTCTCTATTTAAAATAAAAAATTGTAAACAGAAAGAGATTTAAAATTGTGTGTAAATTTGTCAATTATAGTCAGCACTTTAAATACCTAGCACCTAACACTAGGCACAGAATTGATGCTCATAAATACTCAAAACTGAATGAAAGAGAAATAAAAAGAGGATAATCCAAAGTGAAAGGACTAATAAAAATGAAAGAAGGTAAATAAAGCAACACAATTTACATTCTTTTCTAGGTTTCCAAGGCTTTCATGCATGAGAAATAAGTACATGGTGATAGGTACATCTTTTATGCATGTGGTATGTAATTCAGACAATTACTTAAAAATGGCAGTGTTCTCTGGCCATATGAACTGAACTAATTAGAGTTGAAAGCAATGGTATAAATTGAGTTTCTATACTTGATCTTAGCCAAAAGGCAGAGAAGCAATGAAAATTCATTTTCTAATACATGTAGGAATGCTTATATTTTTTTTTTTACTAAGTCTCATTTTTAATGTTGGAGACCAAGTAGTAAATATTGAATCTACAAAAATAACTGTGATGATTTAATATTTCTGAAACAAATATTTTAATGTCTAATTTTTAACTTTACTAAGTATAGACAAATATGCCTCAGAAACGTTTATCAGTGACAGAATGACCACATCGCCTTTTGTTTAGGACATTATGATTTATACTTGTCCTGAAGCATAATTATTAATTATGACTCTTGACTTTTGAAAATGTCTTGCTAAGAAGCATAAACTGTATGTTCAGCTTATCATTAAATGAACCTCACAGATCTTTTTATTTCAAAACTATGTCCAGGCAAACCTGACGCTATTAGGTTTTCTTATCTTTGGGGGAGATCCAGAGATGCGATGCATTTCCTCTATTCTTTGACGGCCTCACTGCATTTATCTCCATCCAGAAACAATCTTCCCCTTCCCTACCTTTTCTGTATCACAGTGCAAGTATCTATAATATTCACTGTAGCATGTTTTGTTCATCATTAATGAGACAAAGGATAAAGAATATTAATTATAGAAAAATTATAAAGGTCATAGTCTCCTAGAGTGTTCTACCAATAATCGCATAATCCTTTTCTTGCATCAAATAGAATAAATGGAAGTCTCTGAAATTCTCTAACTTTTATTCTTTAATAAACTTTTTTTCCATCTTACTCTGCCTCACAATCGGTCCTCTGTCTGTGCTCATTCACAGTAGACAGATTTTCTTCAATATATAACCCCTCATTCAATGTAGAACAACGTATATGCTTTAGTCTGTGTTCGCTTTTTATTTCTGCACAACTGGTTCTACAAGTGTAGCAGGTTTTATTATGCTTGGCATTGGATTTTGAATGTGGTTCAATATATGATGAATGTATTGACTATTTGATTATGCTACCAATTTACTCTGAAAGTACCACTTATACAGAAAGAAGTTAGACTTATACTCTGCCTTGCCCAAAGGATCAAAAACTGAAAATACTGCATGATAAACTTATCTGACTTTTCAGTACATAACAGTATAAGTCTACCCAAATAGGTAGTAGAGAGATCATCTCAGTGACAATTTAAGTATTTTTAATTTCTGAACTTCTTTGTGCCTTAAGTGCCACAAGTAAGTATTTTTAAAAGATTGGCTTAACCTTTTCTTCTAAAATGATTACATCTGCTGAAATGTGGTTTGAAGAATGCACTGTTGTTTGGAAAGGGAATGGCTGGAGATTCTCAAATGTAAAGTGTTGACATAAAAAGGGTTATGTAAATATGCATTAGGGTCTTAATGCATTTCTTTTTTCTTTTTTGTCTCTCTTTTTTCCCCCTAGGAGGGTGCAGCTCCTTCCTGAGCAGTCTAAACATCTGTTTGATGAATTTTCAAGTACATAAAATCAGAATATTTAGCAATACAGAATAATAAACTCATCCCCACCTGTTCAAAGACATGAAGAGAACATTTGTTAGGAACAACAAAGCATCTATGCCTTGACAACGTCATGCAGAGAAAGTGGGAGCGTCACACAGCTGGAAATCAGGCGGTAAAGGGTCCACCATCTACCTCACCAGCAAGTATTGGGAAAATACTCATAGGCATGAACTCACACTGATTACCATCTACACTTACAGCTTTTCAGTATTTACCAATTTTCCACACTTTAAGGTCCTCAAAAAGTCTCAAGAAACATCTGTATACACACACACACACACACACACACACACACACACACACACACACTAGTGATCATTAACTGTTACTGAAGATCAGTCATTCCCAGTTCATAGCAGAATTCCTCAAGAGGTTTAAGTGGAACCCTGGCATTCCACAGCACTTTTTCAGAAAATCTCCTAAGACCTTTACAAGAAATATATACAAAGTTAAACCTAATCACATTTTATTGGTGGTGCAAAACAATGAGGGAAAATTGCCTGCTCCAAATTAAGGAGGTGTTAACCAAACTTCAACGTCATTTCATTTTTCACTACCAGTCCCTCCTAGGAGAGGAAAATGCTAATTTCATTGAAAAATGTGCTGGACAAAGCTGTAAAATTTATTTATTTGATAAAATCTGAGCATGTGTTTGTATGCATTTTAATATGTTGTGTAACAAAGAAGAAGTATAGATTTTTTTTGCTGCTGTCTAAAATATGACATCACAATGAACAGTGCCACAAGATTGTTTTACTTAAAGGTATGTAGTCTTGTGAATCATTTGTACTTGAAAGAAAGAAGATAAAAATTGGTTATTCAGACTTGGAATGTGGCTGACACTCAACATTGAACAAAATGAACCTGTTGCTCAAAAAGAACAGGAAGAAAGAAAGAAGCTAAAGAAGAAAGAAAGAAAGAAAGAAAGAAAGAAAGAAAGAAAGAAAGAGAAAAGGAGTGAGAAAGAAAGAAAGAAAGAAAGAAAGAAAGAAAGAAAGAAAAAAGAAAGAAAGAAAGAAAGAAAGAAAGAAAGAAAGAAAGAAAGAAAGAAAGAAAGAAAGGAAAAGAAAATGATGCCCTTATTTTGGCCAATCATTAACTTTTGAATTTTCAGGTGCAAAATAAAGTGTTGGAAAATTTGTGTCTGTCCTCATCTGGTATCATGCAGTATATCAGCACTTAGAAGAACTCAGTAACCTAGTATTTCTCAATAGATCAATGATCCTAAGAAACATGAATGATTTAAAAAAAACATTTAAAGTATAAGGCATACCAATAGACATTACTACAATGCAGCATGAAAGTTTATCGATCTACACACATCTACAAATCTTTAAGAGACCGCCACTTGGGTTTTAGTGACTTTTCAAGAGCAATCTAAAATAACCTCAACACATTTCTCTGTGTTACAATTTGTTCTCTATGATAAGGCAAGATAGGTCAAATGAAATAACGTATAGCAACAAGGTACAGAAGCAGATGTGAGATTCCAACTCTCTCCTATAGACTGGATGTAAGATTTGTAAAAACATAAAAATGCCATGTCTTCTCACTATGTTTTGCTTTGAATAATATGTTTAATTTTTATAAACTGTATGAAAGTGTATTCTTTATGCTACCATTTAATGAGTTTAATTCTATTTAAATTAGTTTTAGAATTTCTTCATTTTAACTTCTAATCTGATAAGAATTGATACACAGAACCTAAATTTATATATTTACAGTAATGTATAAATATAATTCATAACATTTAAAACTTTTTGGGATATTGAATAATTCTCAATAATAAACTAGGATGTTACAACAAAAATTTTAAGACTCACTTGGCTTGTTGCATAAATTTAAATATCTGAGAAACTTTCTAAAATTATTTAATACAAAATGTGTAATTTCATATTAACTATAAAATCAATTCTGCAAAGCAGCATAGGTGCAAATTGGATGGTGTGACCAAGAGGAGCATGTATAAAGACATGAACCGTATGCTTTAAAGGTCCGCCTAGGAATTCTTTCCTCGGTTGTGCAAAGCTGGTCGCAAATCACTTGTACATGAAAATACTACAATAAAATAAGAGGAAAAAAAAACTGCAAATGCACAGTTAAAGTCACAAGTAGGGGCAGCATTCTCATGGACTTGAAGAACTGAAAGGAAATGCAGTGTTTTGAGCTTGCAGTGAAGCCCTGGATGTGAGCTTTTGAGAAAACTCAGATCCGGGGTGGCTGTTGAAGGTGAGGGCTCTGAAATGAAGTTTCTGTGAAAAGCAAGGAGGAAGGCACACATTACTCCTTCTCCTTTCATGCAAACTGCCAAACTCAATAAAATAATAAATTAGAAAAACAACTCACTTCCTGGAAAAAGACAACCATGCACAAACTTAACTACTTTGACCTAGATACTGTTTTTTTTAACCCTCCTCTAAGAATATGCACACAGGTTAAGATATCTTCCTTATAACACCTGCATGACTTAATTAAGAATTAAGATTTGTTATGTACATGCACCAACTCTTACATACTGAAAAGTATCCTCATAAAATTTTTAAAAAGTTAATACAAACTTAATATGTTGCAGTACTTCATAGATTTAATGCTTTATATCCTATCGTCTCTACACTCTCCCACCAGGTGATGCCTTCCAGCATATCCATTATACATTAGCTTTATCCATTGATCCAAATATATGTATACAAACATATAAATTTGTATATGCACCTGTCAAATACTGAAAATTAAGTATAAAGTAATCAAAATCTTAACAAAACATGATTTCTATTTTCATTGAGTTATGTCTTTATTTTTGAATATATGTCTATATATATTTTTGAATATATAATATTCTATATTTTTGAATATATATGTCTATATTTTTGAATATATAATATACTATATTATAGTATATAATATTCTGCATATGCCTTTTATGTTTGTCACTAGATATATCTGAAGCATATTACTGTTTTCATATATTAAACAGAATTTTAACTGAATATCCCCCTATTATTGGTATATAAAATCCAATTGGCCTTACATATTTATTTCACATACACTCACCTTGCTAAATTTTCCTTTCAATTTTCATAATTTAGTTCTATATTTTCTGCATTTTTTTCTTATTCAGACATTTGCATTATTCATTATTGTGAGACCTAAAGTTCCCAGAATGTTGTTCAATAGAATCAGTAATGATAGAATTTTTTCCCTATTTCTTAGTTTGAAAAGAATGCTTTTAATGCTTCATAATTTAAAAATGTATTTAAATGATTCTTATAAATAACTTTCTCTGGTTAATAAAGTTCTGATTTTACTATTTTTCCAAATGTTTTTTATCATAAGTGTGTTTTGAATTTTATGAAAGAAATTTCTTTGTCCAAATTCAATGATCATATGGTTTTTATCTTTAATTGGAATAAGTAGTTACATTTTAATGGTGAACTAACCTAGCATTTCTGGAATAAATTTGGTTATTTAAAAAATACATTATGAGATAACATCTGCTAGTGTTTGGTTTTGATATTTTTTTCATTTGTTTCCTAAGTAAGAATAGTTTATCAACTTTTTTTCTCCATGGTCATCTCAAAACTTGGTTAGAAATTTATACTGTTTAAATTCATTCTGTTTCTGCTCTTTAAAATGGTCTGTTTTATTGGGATGATTCATTTTGGAAGCTGTTAGAAATCATCTGTAAAATCATCAGGCCCTCATATTTTCTTGGGATGATTTTAATTCATTTGTTTAATTTCTTTCACTGTTAAGGGATGCTATCAACCTTGTTGGGTCTACAGTGCAAGTTAGAATTCATCAACTGTAATTAATTTTGTTTGCCAACACAGTTTGAATTTGCTGTGCTTTTATTTTATTTTTTAAGTACTGGGGATTGAACCTGGACCATTGATACTGAGCTACAAATCCAGCCCTTCTGTTTTTATTTTGAGGGTCTCATGAAGTTGCTAAATTGCCAAAGTTGGGTTTGAACTTGAATCCTTCTGCTGTAGTCTTCCAAAATTCTCTAAGAGTCTCGGCATGGGCCCCCTCCATGCTTATTAATATATATGTGTACTAATTATACTAATTTATACACCATGCTTATTAATATATATACGAATTTATTTTAAAATTCTAATCTCAAGCTCTACACTAGTTCTCCAAATTCAACACAGTGCCAGAATTTCTGATCCTGCAGGTTAAGTATTTGGATTACTCACTTTCTTTATCCATGTTTAACACTTAATTAATGGAGTGTGATTTTCTATCGTAAAGTATATGGATTTTCTATAGCTGCTGTAAACAATTATCATGGCTCTGTTTCCTTACTGCATTCTTTTCTCTTCCCTGGAGTTTACCTCAGAGCTCGCCAACAAGTTTAGTTGCATGCAGAGCTGCCGGACTCTGGTCTGGAGAGCCGGGGGGAATTCTACTTTGTTGCTTCCAGGTTCTAGAGGTTTCTCATCTATCTTTGCTTGTGGGACCTTCTTTTATTTTCAAAATTATCTATGGAGAGTTGAGTTCTTAAGTCACATTTCTCTGTACCTTTTTTTAGTTACTAGATCTCCCCCAAATCAAAACCTTTTGTTTCTCCCTCCTCTACATATAAGGACCCTGTGATTATGCTGAGCATAACTGGCAAATCTAGCCTCTTTTCCCTCTTTAAAGTTAGTTGACTCACTGCTTTGATCCTTCTTTGGTAGGTAACTTAATATAGTCACAGGTTCCAGGGAATAGAACAAGTACATTTTAAAACACTATTATTCTGCCTTCCAAAGAAAATAATAGAGCTTCACTAGTAATACTACCATCAGATAGTTTGTGCATTTATTACACTTTGCTTCTTTTGAAATTTAGTACAATATCACAGTTCATCCACTCAAGATTTAAGAACTTTGCAGTGAGTAATGATACAAGTATAAGTCACTGACTGTCCAGGTCTGTGGCCCAACAAAGGTTGTTCCTGAACCAACTCCACAACTGTGGATTCCATACTTTGGCTCAGCCACCACCAAGTTGGAGCTGGTTTTGCATTGTTTCCCCTCTGCATAAGACAGTAGAAGTGCCATCCAAACAATGGACCTGATCTTGGACAAGGAAAATGTCTGAAACAGAATTCAACACGGCTGATTAAAGGAGAAGTCAAATCACAGAAGCCCAAGATAGAGCCACCGAAAAGGAATAATCTGGAAAATCCAACATAGCTGCATCCAGGAGGAGCCATGTTGGAGAGACTCAGAGACATTAGTAAGACACAGAGAGGAGAAGAGTCATCAAAGATAGAGACCTAAAAGATAGATTTACCAAACAAAAAGTGGTAACCATGTGTGAAATTTGCTTTGAAGTTTCTAACCCGAAGAACACTATATGGAGACCCCCATAGAACATTCCACAAGGAAAAGACAACTGCATGAGGGCTGAGAATCAAGAGCAGTTGGAACCTGCAAGAAAAATGTGGGATGGGCCTTCCATGGTAAACAGCTGGTGAATTACTTCAGTCCAGCACTAGCCACCACAACTGCAGAACAGGAGCCAGCAGGGACACGGTGATAAGGAAGGGCTTAGCATTCAAACCTGGGTCCCAGAGCAGCGCCTTGGCTGAGAGCCATGTTCCATGCTGCCAAGTCAAGAGTGCAGGAGGGAAGGACAATCACAGAGACAGCAGTTAGCTGGAGAGCAGAACTGCTGAGGGGCTGGACCTGGTGAACACAGACCCAGCTCATGTAGTCGGAGGCCAAGTTCAACCTGAGTCACACAGGATTGGAAAATCGCATTGGCTCCCTGTCCCCACTGTATGCGATGTCTGTATTGAGCACCAGTCCAGGGCAGACAGCCACCTTAGACTTCCTGCATGAGCAGAATCACTTCTTAGCTTGAGTTCTGCTCCTTAATCTTAGGCTGTGGGAAAGAACCATGGTTCCAAATCTAGAGAAAACTTTCTTTCATGTCATTTTATTTATTCATTTATTTATTTATTACAATTTTCCTTTCTGTTCATCACACACACACACACACACACACACACACACACATTTATTCTATTACTTGCCCCGTTTTTTTCTTTGAAGTGTGTGTATATGCCTTTCTGTTCCTCTTGCCCATTTCTCTCAATGTAGCTTACAGAAGGAAAGAGAATTCTCCCTTGTCTCTTTTTATTCCAATTTATGTGTATCTTATTTAGTTTATTTCTTTCCCATTTTTTATTCTTCTTCTATCTTACTTTCCTTTCTTTCCCCATCTTTATCTATCTCCTTTTAACTTGTTTTCTAATATTTATATTAGCCACAGCACCTTTCTCACTTTGTTTTTATGCCCAGTTTTCCCTGTTATTCTAACTTAATATATAATACAACTCTACCATCATTTGGAGCCTTTGTACCCCTCCTATTTCCTCCTTTCTATACTACTTAATAAAACATCTTTTTAAATTTTTTAAAACTTTTTTTCCCTACTTCTGGCTTTACCTAGTTCACAACCCTCTGGGCTTTAGATAATTGATTCTGCAAAATTACTGTTGAATGCCCTTTTTTTCCATAAAAGGAAAAATAAATATTACATTTAGTGCATATTAGCTGTGGGTCAATACTTGGGCTATTATGATGCTTACACTATAACTATGGATTTCTTCTCGAGAGTGAAGGGAGACCCAAAGTGGGACTCTTGGTATGTTCTCACCTTGTCCAGGTAGCAATCACTGGAACTGATTACTAGCCTGTTACTGCTGTAGCTGATTTGATTCCATCAGAATACTCCTGACTCAGGGGACATTTTTATGGCAGTGAATCAGTCTGTTGATTCCACCATCATGCCTAAGGAGGGGAACACCAAGAATTCTTAACCCAAGAAGTTGGACTGGATCAAACTGTGCAAGAACCTGCTAGCAAAAAGCAACCTGTTAGACAGAACCCTGAGTGTGAGTTAGCTTTAGTATTGCAATGGAAACTTCAGAAAAGTGATTGGGATGTGAGCATTTGGATTTTCTATCAAATAATCTACATGTGAATCACATATGCACAGTCTTATTAGAATATTTAATCCCTGCTACCATTGGACATCATATATGCTTGAGTTGTTAGTTTATTTATTTAGTAGTATGGGATGATGTTAAGTTCTTTCATTTTTTTTTTGGTCTTTATTAGGTTTTTACTTTTATATATTTGCTCTTCTACTAGCTCTAACTTAACAAGCATTTAGATTCTCTCCCTAGTCTTAGCTCCTTTTCTGTCTTCTTCACCTCAAACCCCCAAAGCAATACTATGACCATATTTCTTTACTCTTTTACCAAGTACACAAGCTCCTCCTCTAAAGTTTTTAATTTCCCACACTTAGCTCCCCACAGTCATGCTTTCTTCTCTAGTACTAAGCCTGCATCCTCCCCGTCCTGAGCTGTGGCTCTCCTATACCTTACTTAGCCTCCTGTCCTATCTGTCAGTAGGTTCTGACAACCATATAGCTTCCCTCAGTCACAAAATAGACCCACTTCCTTCCATAACTCACACTTGTCTCTATAAAAATCCTCTGAAAATCCACACTATTAACCCTTCAGGCCAACTAAAAGTACCCAATCGAATCAGACACCGCATCAAACTTTTCTTCTCACCTGTCACTGTCCACTCCCCCTACAAACCTCACCCTTAGAGTCTTACACTCTTCATCCAGTCACCTTCTGTGCTTTTCCCTCCATTGCACTTACTGCATCGCAGAGCAAGCAAATAATGAGTGGTCATAATGTCCATTAAAGACAGGGGAAAAACAAAAAGGAGAGAAGCATAACTGCAAGGACTATCATACGGAAGTGTTGTGTGATTGAATCGATTGAGGCTGATAGAACCAGAAGAAATTCAGCAGAGTTCAAAACACATAAAGTACATAACAGAATTAGTAAATGCTTGAACTGGGCACACAAAGCTGACAATTATTCACAGGAGGTGATATCCTACTAAAAATCTTCATATAAACTGGAAACTCGCCTCACACTTATAGTCCTCAATCATATATATATATATATATAAAAGCAGGGC
This sequence comes from Dolichotis patagonum, assembly GCA_004027295.1. Classification (NCBI taxonomy): domain Eukaryota; kingdom Metazoa; phylum Chordata; class Mammalia; order Rodentia; family Caviidae; genus Dolichotis; species Dolichotis patagonum. Next base: position 9,854 of record PVJX010017766.1, on the reverse strand, counting down.
ACCAGAAGATATCCAGGTTCATCCAACTCTCCCAAGGTAGAGCAAAGGATCACAAAGGGAGAAGAAAACAAATACCAGGAAGCAGAACTCTATGAAAAGCTCATAAAAGTGATGAAGATGATACCTGACTTCAAAGAGGAAGTGATCCAAAAGTTCACAGCAATTTCACTCAATGTACTTATGGCAAATTTTGGAGAAACAGGTAAAATCTAGATATGCTAACTGAAACATTCCAAAATTTGAATGACAGATTCAACAAGAATAATCCTCACAAAAGGAAAAAAAAGTTAGACAAAAATACCTGAAGTAAAAACAAACGTGTATGGAATTCATAAATTGCTGAAAGGACCAATATGAAGACAGAATGTCTGATATAGAGAACAAAATAGTGAATTAGGATGAAGTGTACAAAGCAATCAAAAAGAAAATCAGAGGATAGGATTATCCAGCAACTAATAGATGAAATAAGACAATCTAAAGCTAATAGGAATTACAGAAAAACTAGAAGATAGTATAGATGGGTTTATTAACATGTTTATAGAAATCATAGAAGAAAATTTCCCCAAATAAGAAAAGAAGTTAATCTGCAAGTAAGTGTGGCTTATAGAACATCAAACAACTATCATGACAAAAGGAGCTAAGGAATAGTCTTATTAAATCATCAGATACCTGGGGGACAGGCGGGGCAGAATTTTTAAAAGCAGCCAGAGGAGAAAAAAATCATGTATAAAGGTAAACCAATTAGAATCACAACAGACATCTTAACATAAACCCTAAAAGCTAGGAGTCCTGGGAGTGAAGTATTGTAAACCCTCAGAAGAAAAACTTCCAAACCACATTAACTTATGTAGCAAAGCCATTCTGCAAAATACTTAAGAATATTCTAGACAGAAATCATGAAATAGACATGCTAAAAACACAGAGCAAACTAAAGCAGCCACTGAACAAACAGCAACAAAAAAAAAAATCAGGAAGAGAAAAATAAAAAATTCACAAAGGATAAAGAAGGCAAGGATAGTAAATACCAACACATCTAAGTAATGTCTTTCAATGTTAATGGCCTCAAGTCTCCAATTTAAAGACACAGATTGAAAAACTGGATCAAAAACAGAATCCAATAATCTGTTCCATTCAAGATACTCATTAAATGCAAAAATACATTCACAGACTAAAAATTAAAGAGTGGGAAACATTTCATGTCCCAAATCCCCCAAAACAAACAGGGAAAGCAATTCTAATATCAGACATAGTAAACTTAAAACTAAAACTAATTAGAAGAGACAAAGATGGTTACTATATAATGATCAAGGGAAAATTCAACAAGAAGAAATAACATTGATTAGCATATGCACTGAATATTGGAGCACCTATCTTCATAAAACAAAACTACTGAAATTAAAAGATCAAATAACAGGGAATTTTAACACCTTACTTTCACAAAGAGATCAATTAAACCAACAAAAAAATATATCAGAGCTGAACCATACCTGTGAGCATATGGATTTAATAGATAACTACAGTGTATTTCACCTCTCTATAATGAGTCTACATTCTTTTCAACAGCACATGCTACTCTTTCCAAAATAGATCACATACTTATGCACAAAACCAGCTTAAGTAAATATAAAAGAGCTGAAATTACTGCATGCATGCTATCAGAACACTGTGCAATCAAAACAAAAATCAGTTACAGAAAAAAATTTGAGAAAAGACAAAAGCTCTTGGAAAATTAATGACATACTCCTAACCAACAAACAGGTAACAGAAGAAATCAAAGAAGATGCTAAAAAATTTCTGGATGTTAATGATAATGACTGCACAACTCAGTGAAACCTCTGAGGTACTAGGGAAGCAGTTCTAAGAGGGAAAAGTCATCAAACACTCACATTAGGAAAACAGCAAGTACAAATAAATACCCTTACAAAACATGTCAAGACATCTGATACACAGCAACAAACTAGTCCAAATGAAAGAGTGAAATTAAAACTTGAGAGCAGAAATCAATACTTAATCAAAGAGTTTAAAGAATAAGTAAAATAGATAAGCTCTTAACCACACTCATCAAAAGAAAAAAAAATGGGAAAAATGGGAAATCACAGCAGACACTACCAAAATCCAGAAGGAAGTAACTGCTGCATAATATTTTATTCTAACAAATTAGTAAATTTTGAAGAAATAGATTCCAAGTCATATATAAACTACTAAACCCAAGAAGACATAAACATGCTTAATGGCTAAATAAGTAGCAATGAAATTGACACAGTAATAAAGAATCTATCAACTAAAAAAGTACGGGCTCTGATATATTGAAAGAAACTGAAAATGATAGATTACTCCTAAATTTATTTATGGAAGCCAATATCACTCTGATACCAAAACCAGATGAAGTTGCAACTAAAAAACAGATCTACTGGCAACCTCCTTAAAGAACATAAATGAAAATAATCTACAAGAATTTAACAAATAGAATACAGCACATTATCAAACAGATGATTCATCATGTTCAAGTATCACAGAATGAAAGACTCGTTCAACATACAAAGTCAATAAATCTAATACAACACATAAACAGGAACAAGTTCAAAAACAATATGATCATATCAATAGATGCAGAAAAGGCTTTTGACAAAAGCCAATACCACTTCCTGATTAAAAAAAAAAAAACTCTGAAGAAAACATGTGTAGAAGGGACATACCTGAATATGATAAAGGTTATTTGTAACAAAATGGGGAAAATTAAATCATTCCCAATAAAAACAGGAATAAGACAAGGTTTTTTCTGTCTCCTCTTCTATTCAACACAGTACTTCAAACATTAGCCAGGGCAATTAAACAAGAGAAAGAAATAAAAGAAATACATAAAGGAAAGGATGAACTCAAATTATTGTTTGCAGATGAAGTGATGCTATACATAGAAGACTCAAAGAACTTCACCAAAATACTCTTAGTTAATAATCAACTTCAGTAAAGTAGCAAGATACAAGATCAGCATGTAGAAAGCATTGGCATTTGTGTATACCAACAAAGAATGGAAATGAGAAGAAAATTATGAAAATAATATCATTCACGGCAGCTTCAAGAAATGTGAAATACTGAAATTAACCTAATAAAAGAAGTAGAAAACCTCTACAAAGAAAACTATATACTCTGAAGAAGTAGATTGAAGAGGAAGGATATTAGAAAATGGAAAAATGTTTCCTGCTCTTGGATAAGAAGAAGCAATATTATCAAAATGGCTATACTCCCAAAACTGTTACACAGATGCAGTAAGTCCTGATCAAAATAATGACAGCACACTTTACAAATCTAGAGAAAACAAACCTAAAATTAGATGGAGGCAGAAGAGACCCAGAATAGCGAAGGTAATTTGGGGCAATAAGAGCAAAGCAGGTAGCATATTAATAGCTGACTTTAAGCTATATCACAAAGCAATAATGATAAAAACTGGCTGGTTCTGGAACAAAAGCAGACATTTGAATCAGTGGAACAGAACTGAAGATACAGAAGCCTCCCTAGACAATTCAGCTATTTGATTTTTGACAGATGGGTCAAACACATACTTTGGAGGAAAAACAGCATATTCAACAAGTAGTGTTGGAAAAACTGGTTATGTTCCTAAAAGATTAAAACCAAACCCTTATCTCTCAGCATATTCTAAATTAAAACAAAAAATGGAGCAAAGATCTAAACAGTAAGAGAGAAACATTAAACCTATTGGAAGATTAAAAAAAAACCCAAAACACTAGAAGACATAAGTGTCAGAAGGGATTTTTCTGAACAGAACAAGTACATAAGAAACAGCAAGAATCAACAGTGGGATAATATTAGACTTTCAAGCTTCTGGGAAGTGAAAGAATCATCAGTAAAGAGACAATGTGCAAAATGGAAAAAATAAGTTGCCAGCTCCTCCACCGACAGAGGACTAATATCTAGAATATACAAAGAACTCAGAACAAAATTGAACCATCTAAACTTAAAGATCCATCCAAGAAATAGGGAAGAGAAATGAACAGACACTTCACAAAGGAAGAAGTAAAAATGGTCAACAAATATATGAAAAATTATTCAACATCTCTGGTCACTAGAGAAATGAAAATTAAAACAATCCCAAATTTCATCTTACCCCAGAAAATAACGGTCATCATTAAGAAATCAAACAATAGCCAATACTGGCAGGTCTGTGGTGAAACAGAAAGCTGCTTCATTGTTGCTGGGAACATAAGCCAGCACAACCATTGTGGAAATCAGTATAGAGTTCTCAAAGAGCTGAAATTAGAAACTCCACATGACTCAGCTACCCTCCTGCTATGTATCTTCCCCCAGAAGCTTAAGTCATTATACTACATTATACATGCATACTGATGTTTACAGCAGCACAATTCATAGTCACTAAATCCTGGATTTAGTCTGAATATCTATAAACAGACAACTGCACAAAGAACATGTGGTATCCACAAATAATATTATTCTTCTTGGCAATAAAAACACACACTTGAGACATTTGTAAGAAAATGGATGGAAATCAACTAGACATACAAGCTTCAATACCCATGTCATTTCTCATTGGAGTGAAGCAAAGTACAAAGAAAGCAATAATGGATGGGTAGAAAAGAATGAGAAATGGATCTCTTATGATAGAGAAGTAGTCCAAGGGATTAAGGGCCACAGATGAGGAGGAGCAGATGATAAAAATTGCCTTAAATAAAGAGATACATTAGCTCACACATCAAAGAGTCTAAGTGTTAGGAGTGATTCAACAGTGTCACATAGGCAAAAGGCACTTTCCACCTCTCCATTTGGTAAGATAGGAGGTCAGACAGATCCCAGTACTGGTTTCCTTTGTGATTACAGTGACTAAGGTAGCATTTTTCCTTCTTTTTATTCAGTGGCAACATATATAAACCAGGTCTAACCATGATAATGTTCCTTTCATCACTTTGTCAAACCAAACATAAGAGGTCTCACATGGCTTCCCATGAGTCAGCAGCAACCATGCAGGGCCCTGGAGGAGAAACAAGAAGCCAATTTGCCCTTCCCATGAGCCAGCCAGGGGGTGGGGTGGGACACAAGAACACCATCCCAACCCTGCCCACAGAAAGTAAGCAGAGATGTGAAAGGACCCAGGCTGAGTTGATAGCCACTGGGGTACAAAAACAACTTACTGCTTACATTGTTTGATTGATTTTGCAGACCAAAAGCCAGTAGTTTGAGCCTCTATTTAGAGTATAAAAATATGCAATATAGAAACTATGGGGGATTTCTTTGTCTTGTTTTTCAAATCCAACATTGTTCTCATTGTTTTGTTTTGTTCCATTTTATTGTTTTGTTTTATTCAATGTTTTGATTGGTTTTATTCTGTTCTGTTTTGTTTGACTTTATTATGTCTGATGGCAATTTTGGAAATAACAAGAGGTTATTATGGTAGCCATTGTTGATTTCCTATTATACTGTTTTGAAATCCTGTATCATATTCACTGTTTTGTTTTCATTGACTTTATTATGTTTTATTTTAGTTGGTCTTATTCTCCTTAGAATAAAATTTTTAAAAAGCAAAAAGAGTGAGAGAAAGAGAGAGACAGAGAGGTCACACATGCTGACCAATTAGGGCAATGCCATATATTGAATGGCTTAGGCCTGAGGTCTTAAAAAAACTCCTTACTAGGCCTAACCTAATCATGAAGATATGTTTTGAGTTCCTAATTTCTTTCACGTACTGGAATATTATCAGACTTTCTTTTTTCTCACTAAAGAAACCTTTTTTTAAAATAACTGCTTAAGTAAAAGAAAAGTTATCTACTGTAAGACAAAATTTTATTCACAGTCAAAAGTTTCCATGGTTAATGATTAAAATTGCATCAAGTTTTAATTTCTGGAGATTCAGGCAACAGAAGAAAAACAAACTTGCAGGAAGCAGGTAAGTGACTTAAAACTAGGAAGATCATTTCTAAACTATTTTAGCTTTTCTTTAGGGGTCCAGATCTTTTTATGCTCCCAGTCCCTTTTAAACCAAACATTTTCTTGGTTTCATCATCATCTGGTTTATACTATTGCAGTTATTTCCCACATTTTATCTAAGATTTCAATATATGGAGAGGTTGATGAGAATTTCAGTGAATGGAACTACATAGAATGGTTTATTTTACCTATAACCACTTATTTTGTTTCTATTCCTTTTATTTGATATTCATTTTACAATGAACAAGGAATACCCCAAAGAAGAGGTTAAAATATTGTTACTTTGAAAAGTAAGGTATAAATGAATCTGTAAATATTCCAAATTGAAACTATGACTCTTAAACATACCTTATCAATTGTATAGCTACAGGTATTAAAATTGAAAAAAATATTTGGGTGTACTTTGATAGGTACATTTATATAAACATTTATTTTAACATATAAGCATATATAGAGAGTCATTCTCTCAAAATCAGAATTATAGTTTCATAGATTCTATTCTCTATATGGTTACTGTAACAGTCAGGCAATATTGTCAACTTGATTGACTTCAGAGCTGTCCAGGGCATTAGTAAAGCACACTGCTGGGTGTGTCTGTGTGGGTCATAGAGGTGTAACCATAGGTAAAGTTTTTTCTCTGTTTTTCCCTGGGACTGTTCCCTGGCTGTCTTCGGTATGACATGGAGTGAGCAATGTTGTCTCTCCATGCCCTCTCACCATGATGGCCCAGCCTTGGAGCCAGCTGATGACGTATTGAACCTCTGAAGCTATGGACCAAATTAAGCAGATTTTCATATTTTTTACCAGCTGACTAACATGGAAAATTGGTACCAGTGAAGTGGGACCATTGCTCTATTTCTCACTACATGCTTTAGAGATCTTCGGAACAGATTTGCAAGGAGAGTTTGGAAAGGTTTGGTGATATTGGCTAGAGGAGCCCTAGAATGTTTTAGGCACAGTAAGATGAGAAATTATTGTCACAGACCCAAAGACCAAGATGTTGATAGTAATATGGTCAGCAAAGGCTAAGTTCATGAGACTTCAGTTGGGCACAAAGACTCTATCTGGAAGTGTAGTAAAGGTCATGTGTGTTACACTCTGAAAAAATATTGTGCCTCATATTTAAACTGAATTGAAGTGTGAAAGACTAATTGACCTCACAGACGAAATTTAAAGGCAGTCCTATGTTCAGACTGTGGCATAGGTACTGTTGCATGTTTTCAACCTGATTTCTAGCAAGAACTGAGAGCACACAGAGAAGAACTATTTGAAATGATTAAATTTTTTCCAGAAAGAAAAATGATATAAATTTGGGGCCAAAGAAAACAAGAAACCAAGTACTTTGAACTGGGAAGAGAAGAAAGACACACTGAGGGCATTTCAGAAATCAGCAAAATCCTACACACTGTAGGCTCAGATGGAAAAGTATCACACTTTCATTTGAAAAGAAAATCCCTATGCTCCCTGCTCAAGAAAGGTTGCCTAGGGAACCTTTCCCCCAAGATTTCATTTCCCTGAACTCAGTCCTCCTAATACTTCAAGGCCACAGCAGTCATGGCCTAAAGACATCTGGCTACTTCTCTTGCTGACAGCAGACCATGGTATCATCTACATGATGCTAGTTTTACTAGCATGCAGAAGGCAGCAACTGTGAAGTCTCGAGGTTACTGCCAAGATTTCAAAGCAGGCCATAAAGGAGCTCCTAAAAGGGCAATGCTTGAATGTATGAGAGTGAAGACAAAAGTGCAGTGGAGACCACAGGCCATTACTGATGCCAGAAAGGGCAATTGTTGAGGAAGAATGTAGACCTCAAGCACATCCCAGCTGTAAAAGGCCACATGGACTGCAACCAACAGGGCCACAAGTGTGGGGCCACTTAAGACCTCAGGAACTGACATCTCATCAGTATGTGATCTGAGTGCCAGACCTAGAGTGATAGGGTTTAGTGTTAGCCAGGCTACATTTCAATTTTGCTTTGATCCTATTCTTTGCTATCACCCTATTCCTTCCTTTTGGTATGGGAATGTTTACCCTTCACCACTGTATACTAAGAATATACAACTTTTTTCTTTTAATTTTCAGTGTGCTACACCTAAGAAATTGCCTTAGATCTCAAAAAAGACTTTGGGCTTGGGCTTTTAAGCAATACCAGAATTGTTGAGACTATACGGGAAAATGTTAGTGTATTTTTTGTTATATATAGGACAGTTACATCATGTTAGGCAAATTATGACTGTGTTTGTTTGAAGAAAAAGTATAGTGAAGCAGACGAGTATAGTTCTCACGTTGATGAGCAATGAAATGTGATAGTTAAGCTAGATTGTGAATTTGATTGGCTTTGGAGGCCCCTGGGAGTCAGGAAAGCATACTTCTGGATGTGTTTGGGTATGTCATGGAGAAATAACATTGGCTACTGGATGTGTTTGGTATGTCATGGAGAAATAACCTTGGCTACTGTACCTGGCCCTAGCCGTTTCTCTTCCGGCTTTGTTCCACTATTCTAGTTCTCAGTTTCCACAGAGTGAGTATTTTTGGCCCACTGTGCCCTTTTGCCATTAAGTTACTTCCTTAGAGACCATCAACTATAAACTGAACCTTCTGGAATCTGATTGAAATTAAATCCTTCCTTCTTAAATTGTCACTGCTGGGCATTTTGTACCAGCCATGGAAAGCTAACTAATAACACCATATTTTATAGGTTTTAGATAATCAGTTCAAACATGGATAGTTGCCTCCTTTATGCACAAAGAATCTTCACCAATCAGGGAAATTAAATGGACTTTTTTTGGGCACACTTTGCAAAGAAGTTCAAGCATACATAACTCAAATATAAACCAATTATCCTGCAAAATTATGATTCACAGTGTTGTTAAGGTCTGAAGGTCTGAATAATAGATTTTTTTTTGGATGTATGTGTGTATCTTTGGGAAAATAAAACAGAATTGATAATAATCTTAAAACATTTAAAACTACCTCCAACATGTTTTTCCATATGATTTTAAGCTATCTCATTAACAACTGATATACTAACAAGTGATGAAACATACAGTTAGAAAACCTGTCTTTTACATTCTCAGGTGATTCTTAAAATTATCACACTCAGAGGAACACCAGGCTGCCCTTCGTTCTTGCGCCCACACTGCTGCGAGCTTCCTGAGCAACCCCACCGGCCTGGAAGAATGCCGCCCAATCCCTCAGCCCAGGACCGCGTACACTGCCACATCCCACTTCCCGTGTGCCCTGCGGATGCCTGGACTGATGCTACTGGCCCCCTCCTTGGCCTATGACCCCATACACCACTGCACAGTGCTACCCACATGCCCCCCTGACATGCATACTGACGCCACAGGCCCACTACTTGGCCTAGGAATGCACACGTAACCGCACCATGCTTCCTGCACACCCGGTGGACACCTAGACCTATGCCATTGGTCCGCCCTTCAGCCCAGGAATGCATAGCCGCTGCGCCATGCTTTCTGCACACCTGGCGGAAGCCTGGATGCAGGACACATGCTGGCCCCTCAGGGACACTCCCGAACTCCTAGACCGAATACTGCTGTTGATCTTCAGCTCCCACCCTTTCTACCAGAATCTTGGACTACAGCAGATTAATTGTGCTAGCTTGATGGGAGATTCCATGACTGCCTCACCCAAATAGAGGTTATCAGCAGGCTCCAGTCAGTGTGGTGAGTATACCCCTAAAATAGAGGTGTACAGTGGGTAAATAGGGCCAGTAGTAAAGCTCCCTCCAACTAACTGTAAGACCTTGGTGAGTCCGGCAAGAATGTGGGTGACTCCTTCCTGCACACAGAGAACATCAGGCAGGGTGAGGAGTGTCCCAGTAAGGACTCTCCCAATGTGAAGAAAATCAAAAGTGCTTATGACATACACAGGCACAT
>PVJX010017765.1:0-37744 GCA_004027295.1 Dolichotis patagonum | reverse complement strand
ATCCATCCTAATTGTTTAAACCCATAAAATAAGTATGAGTGCATTTACTCGTTCTGTGAAAGAGGAGGAATTAAGTCTTCATAAAATTAAGTGCACTGTCCAAGTCAGAGGGCACCAAAGCAGCAAAAGCAAGAGGTGAACACAGGCAGTGTGTCCAGAAGCCACACCTGTTCCAGGTGGTCACTACTTTGCACAGATTCACTTTAGGATCAGATGTTTGGCAAACTAGGTTCTCAGCAGCATATTGAAGGAAGAGAAAAGACAATTTCTTCATGAACCTAGGATGATTCAAAGCCATTGCCCACATTTTTAATTCATCCATGAAAGCATGTGGATTACATATCTGCTTTCATGGTCTAAAGGGTAATCATGTTAGATAATAGATTAGGAAAGAAGGGTTTATTCCCAGAGACAGGCTGTTAGAGTTTAAATGTATCAAAAGATCCAATTGTTCTTGTGAAAATAACAGGTGGATTACATGAATATAATTCGAAAATAAACATAAGACCAGTGAGTTGAATCTTTTTTTGTGAAACAGAGCCAGTATTTTTTAACATGTACTTCCACCTTAGCGCCTGACTTAGCTGTGTTACACAACAGAATTTAGACAACTCCAGACAATTTTCAGTTCAAAATGTTAAGTTTTAGCCTTCCTCTCCTCTTTTTACAATAATAGAAATTCACCCAAAGTCAGTCTCATGAATTTTATAGTGGTATTATTATTACCCTCAACTTGTAAACTTTTCCTGAGTTCCACAGATGTGCCCTATCTGTTGTCTGTAACCTAAATGCTATGCTTGAGCTACAAAATATATTGTCCATTGTTATTTATTCACTTGACAAGAATTACTCATTTATTTTGTGCCAGGTATTACATGAAGACAAAGGGGCATGAAATTTTGGAGTTAATAATGACTCACAAGCATGCACTACCTAATCAGGAGTTGCGTTAGGGGAACACAGAATCAGAAACAAAATTACTTAGGTACAAAGGGAAGCACAGGCATGCCAAGAAAGAAGGAAGAGCATTTGCAGAGTTTTTATGGCTTAAAGGCTACTGTGGTGTGGTGGGAAGTACAACAGATAATTACCAAGGATTAAAGGACAGCATATTTTTAGAAACTGGGAGGTAAACAGATATAGAAACTTCATCTACAAGGAACAGCTCCTGTCTTTTGACAGGATTGGGTAAATTGGAAAACGGGAGCCCATGTAGAGATCTCATCGGCAGAGATCACAGCGCCTCCTTTAGAAATTCAGGAGTCTGATTACTTTATCTGTGTCTTTGCAGGATTTCACTTAAGATTTAAAGTCCCAGAGGAAAGAGTACCACTCACCTGGCTTGCCATGAAACCATCCATAAAGGAGGGGAAGATGGGGCACTTGGAGAGCATTCTTCCGGGGAGATCTAATTCGCCAAAAGCAAATTGGGATGCTGACTAGCCAAAACACAAACGATGTCCTCTCTTGTAGTTTAAGTCACTGACACTCTTGTCTCCACGCTGGAGCAGGCTGAAAAGCAAAAGACGACCATAGTAACATTCCAAACACAGATTACATGGTAGAATTTGCATTTCCAAATAATTATTCTTAGAAACCATGTTGTAATATGGACTCAAAGAGAAACTAAGTAGAAGGCTGATTTAATGAGGTAAAAATTATGAAAATATAAAATTTAAAAATATTTATAAAAAATTAAAGGGATCAGTTTGAGTGATTAACAGGCAATATGACTGATGAGTATAAGAACGCCTAGGATCCTTCCAGATTTTCCCTAAGAGCTTACAAAGAATTGCTGAAATAGTAGGGAAGTATGCTTCACAACTTCAAGACCCCCTAAATAGTTTCAATTTCAAACATTGTGTCTCATTGTTCTAATAACACATACAAATCTATGAAACATAAGCATTATTAAACCTAAAAAATGTTTACAAGATTCCATTTGCGGCTGGAAAAATACTAAATTTTCTTATCAGACTGAGTTTCATGATTTGTGATTTGGAATATATGATCATAGATCACTTAATAGATGCAACAAAAACAAAAAGTGAGAAGCCTATTAGATGCCAGTACAGGGGGCAGTAAAGCCTAGCAAAAGACCAAAAAATAAAAATAAAAAAGAACATTTGTACTTTCGCTAGAAGTAGGCTTGCCCTATCCAAAAAAGATCAAGAATTGATTCAAGGCTAAAGAAAGTTTAGGAAAAAGAGCAATATATTTTGGCAGCAATAAGCAAACCCCAGATGTACAGCCAGCTCAGAGAGAAGCACACCACCAATTTCACCTCCAAACAAATTTGTCACTGTATACTTAAGTAAAAATCACTACCTTTCTAAATCTACAGTCATGTCACTCACAATACAAATACTTGCATCAATCATACCAGTTCTGGCACTCACTGAACTAATGCTGAATTCAACCTCATGTAAGATGATAATTGTAATTTCTTCTTTAAACCTGGTTTTCCAGATATCCTTGGAAACACAGGGTAGCTACTTCTGGGTATTTTAAGCACTAAGACACTTTCTATCTTGGTTGTTTCTCCTACTCACACTTCATGATAAATTGAAGTTTTGTTTTTGTTTTCAGACTGCTTTTTTGAATTAGAAATTTAGAACTGGAAGGGCCCTGGAGATTCACAGGTACAATTTCATATTCAGTGTAGACATTAACCTGCTAATGTTTCAGACATAGAATAGAAACCACAGGATAAATAAAAACAGGCAGAAGGAACATATAACAAGAGCCCAAACCTTGAAACCAAGCCTACCTGCTAGATTTGTAACTTTGATGAGGTTCTCTATCTTCCCTGTGCCTGTTTCTTCATCTGTAAAATGGCAGGAATAGTACTTAACTTGCATGGTAGTTGCAAAAATGTGTGAATTAAACTAGAAAAAGTGCTTATTACAGCTACACATAGTAAGTTCTTAGTTTCACAAATATCCCAAAGAACATCAACACAACTAAGGCGCCAATCCAATTTTTGTGTACATAACTGAAAAAGGGAAATTCCATCCACTGACAAATTCAAAATGACTATGAATGTGATATATAATATCTTTTAAGACATATCATCAAAATTCATTACTTGAGGGCCAGTCTTGGTGGTACAAGCCTGTAATCCTAACACTCGGGAAGCCGAGGCAGGAGGATCACTGTGAGTTTGAAGACAGCCTGGGTTACACATGGAGACACTGTCTCAAAAACAAACAATCAAAAAATTCATCACTTGCAGGCATGGTCGTACATGCCTGCAATCTCAGCACTTGGTAGTCTTAGGTAGGAAGATCATGAATTTTTGACTATTCTTGGCTATGTAGTGAGACCCTGTTCCAAATACAAAAAAAATTTTTTTAAATAAAATAACTAGTTATTAAAATTCCTTTAAGAGGTTTCTGTAGTGACAGTTAAGTATGGTAACCAGTCCAGAGAATCAACAAATACCATAAAGTTTGAAAACTACTCTTTTGACCAAGTAGACGTACTTCTTAGGTATAATACTCATTCCACATTACATCAATATTTCTACAACTGAGTACAGCTTGTGTTAACCGTGGTTTTGATGAGCAACAGGGTTAGATTCTGATTTAGATGTAATTCTTGGAAAAGCTGATAGCTGAACTTTTCTTTGGCTGGTCAAGGTTATTTTTCAATAAGTTCTTCAGCCAATGTGTTACCATATACCACAAAATCCAGAAATGAACATTAGTAAGGGATAGGAAAAGAAATACCTAATGGGACCCCATGATACTGACAAATACAATCTGCAGTAAATTCGACTTACTAAGTGTGGAAGCCTAGGGCCATATTTTACAAGAAATCTGTTGTTAATGAATACCAAAAGCCACAAATTCTATATGCAAAGAGTATCCTTAGAGAAAATAGCCATAAGAATTTTTTGTAGCCCATAGTATTTCTCTAACCACACTAATAAAGCAAACCTCTTACAGTAGAAAACAGCAAGAAAAATAACAAACACCTCACACATGGCAGGCACAGACATTATTTATAATAACAGATATCAGATAATAGATATCAGAACAACCCAGATACATATCAACTGATAAATAAATTGATAAGATGTGATATATCTATAGAATGAATATAACTACCATAAAAGTACAGATATATATTATAATATGCAGATCCTTAGAAAATATTATGCTAAGTAAAAGACTCCAGAAAAAAAAGGACTACATAGTATGTGATTTTTTTGTATGAAATGGCCAGAATAAGGCAGATCTATAAAGATAGAAAATATATTAGTAGATGCCCAGGGCAAGAGAAGGGGACAGATTAAGAGGATTTGGAGAGTAACTCCTAATGAGTTACTATTTGGGGTACTAATGAGTTCCTATTTGGGATAATGAAAATATTCTCAAACTGATTGTGGTGATGGTTACACAATTCTATAAGCATACCAAAAATAATTGAATTATAATCCTAAAATTGCATGTAAATTTTATGTAAATTGAATTGGATGACATGTGAATGTCAAGAAAGCTATTCTTTATTTTTAAAACTACAACAGATACAGTTTAGCTTTGTTTGTGGTTTTTAAAAAGTTGCCTTTAAAACAAACTTTTTCATTCATCTACCAGAATAATGAGTCTACCTAATATTGTGCCATGTTAGGGGCCAACTTAGAATAGCCATGGAGGAATTACAACCCTTGGAGAGCGATTTAGCCTAAGTCAGGACATGAACCAGCACAATGGACGGATAACACCACAGAGTCTTATTGCATTGATCAGTTTTTCTGTCACAGAGACACAATACCTGAAACCCAAAATTTAAAAGAAGAGAGATGTAATTCGTCTCACAATTTCAGCGTTTCAGTCCATGGTTGGCTGGAAACAACATAGAAACAACATTGCAGGAGAATGTGGCAGAGCAAATATGCTTATATCATGGCAGCCAGGAAGCAGATAAGGGGAAACAGAGCCAGAGAGGAAGAGGTGAAGGACCAGATACAGACACCAAGGTTATACCTCCGTGACCCACCAAGACACATCCATACACGTGCTTTACTAAGGCCCCAGCAGGTCCCAAGCCGATCAAGTTGACATTCCACTTTACCTGCCACACTCACGTTCTCTTTGTCTTCTGCCATGTAAGACTCCTAACTGCTTGTAAGCTAGATGTCAGAAATGTAAGGAGAAACTCGTTTCTGTCAACTCTTAAAAATCAATTCCCTGTTTATTCACTGAGCTGTAATTGCACTGCTCTTCCCAATGTTTTGATGAATTCTAACGACAGAAGGACCTTTGTATTGTGTTTCAATCTCTTTCTTGTCACTGGCACAAAGCACCCAACACCTGCAATTTAAAGGAAGAGAAGTTTATTTTGGTTCACAGTTTCTGAGAGCTCATTTCATGTACAGTCAGCTGATCCAAGGCAAAGAGGCCATGGTGAAAGGGCATGGCAGAGGAAAGTTGCTCACCTCATAGCAGCAAGGGAGCAGAGAAAGAGAACACAGAGACAGAACACACAGAAAGAGACAGACAGAGACAGAGAGGAGAAGGGAAGAACCAGAGACAAGAATACATCCTTCCAAGTTATGCCACTAGTGACCTGCCTCTTCTAGTCAGAGCCTACCTTCTAACGGCATGCGAGCTCATCAATGGATTAATCCACTGATAATAGCACCCACCATGAAGCAATCATCTTCCAAAAAGTCAGAAATACAAACACGTGGGACTTTGGGGAGACATTTCAATCTAAGTGACAACATACCTGCTATTTTCTTTGGGTGTTTTCATCAGTCAAATCTCTGCTCCATTCTTGCTCTCTCAGGAACGATTTCTTAGATCCCTTTAGCTAGACATATTCTGCCACACACAAACCTTTGTCATATTGCTGTTTTTATTTTCTTGCAGCCCATGACATTCTCATGAGAATATCAGTTTGTCTGTCTCTCTCATCAGAAAGCAAGCTCCATGGGGATAGGACACTGCCTTATTCTGGTACCTACAACTGTCCAGACAGGCAGTGGGTGCTTGACAAATATTTATTAAGTCAGTGATCTCCATGATGCAAGTTATAATCAGCTTTCATAAACAGCCCCTAAAAGGTCAAGCTCTGTGCCTTGGGATCATAGCTTTTATAGGACTCCAGATATGCTGACACTCTAGAGATCAATTTAGAGCTTCCTCCTGGCTGAAAAGGGCAAATGGCTTATACTGAAAACCCATTTGGCCACAGAGGACTTCCTGTGCTTTCACACTAATCTTTCCTCTCTCTGGCCCAGGTCAGATGGTAGAGTATGCGCCGGAGCTTTTCCTGTGCGTTTATAAATAAGTCTGGTCTCACTGCTGAGCTCAAAGTAGCCTGCATGACATTTTCCCTACATTTTGTCCAGTTAGTAGGACTGGTCCTAGTAAGATCAGCAATCATGCAGAGAATGACCCAAAACAATAATCAGGCTGCAAATGGTCACATAACAATGCACATTCAGAGCTTCTATCCAACCTTTTCCTCAATCTACACAGAAGCAGTTCATTCCGTACACCCAGGGTTAGGAACTGGCCGTTCTTACTAACATGACTATGTGGCTTATTTTTCCACATAAGTAGCTTCATTCAAGTAGACACATAAAATATTAGACCATCTATAGTCACTTGTCACTAAATGCTTCAACAACTGTTAAATATAGGTCATGCAGGAAGTTTTATTGAACCCAAGCAATTGGCACATTTACCAGAAAGTCACTTGTAAATTGTTCAGAAACAAACAGCTCACAACATTATTTGAGATGTTTTTAAATTACTTATATTAAGAAATCCACAGTTAACTGACTTTATGGAAGAGTGTTAATGTATTTGTATATTGAATGTAGAACAGTGACTCGAGACCTCCATTTACAAGGCTTGACTTCATATTTGATAACAAAACAATGGCTCTCAGTGGCTGGAGAACACATCTGCCATTTTATTATAAATTGAAGACTTAGAAAAGAGGAAAAACTTCCTGTGAAGTGGTCAGCCAGCACCCTGCAAAATTTCAGAACACTTTTAGCATGGGCATGATATGTGTTACTCATTGATTCCTTAAGTTTACAATTAAGATGTTTTATTGTCCCAAACTCTCATCCTCCAAATGATGAAGCAGTGAATAATTAACCTCTGGCTCAATATGAGGCCAAATAGCTGAATGGTTAACAACAGGGATTTAGAGCCAGATGGTTTGAGCTGGGTGTCTTGGTTCCCTCATCTTCTTCTAGCTGCATCAGCACAGTTAGGATATCCTGTGTGAACTTAGGCATTTCACTTAATTCTTTTGAGCCCACGTTTCCTTATCCATGTTTTAATACAGATTAAACTTCGTGAGGTATTCGGAACACTTAGCACACTATGTGCCATGTTAAATCTTGGTATTTATACCTAACGAGAGTTCTGGCAAGCATTTTCTGACCTCTTTTTTCAAATTCAGAATTATTGCTTCAAGCTTTCAAAGAATTGAAAAGGTTGCTAGTATGCTCAAATTGATACCAAGAGATCAGAAAATTAATAGCACTTAGCTACCTGCATATAAGCATGGTCAAGTAATCCCTATTTATCAACAACAAATTAAGAAGCATCATTTACTTCCATTAGGGGCTTGATTGTAACAGCGCAGGTGGAAATTAAGGTCTATATAATGTCATAGAAACGCACTCCAGGAAAATGTTGTCACCTAATCCAGATTGCACACAAATTCATATAGGCCATGGGTATTCTTGCATTTCATGAAAACAATCTCTTTCCAATTCTACTGAAGGAAATGAGGTTTCTCACTCCATAGAGTTATTTCCTGTTGATGTTTCTTACAATACCTCAGATTTATGATTCCTTTCTGTTATGCATTTTCATAGAAATTTCAGCCCAACTCATTTAATATTCATAGTATTTTATATGACTTACAAAACATAAGAAATAAATGAAAGATACAAAGAAATAAATGAAAATGACAATATTAATGCCATTTTCATTTATTTCTTTGTTTTAGCACAGACGTATGACACACTGAGAGGCTAAGCAATTTGCCCAAAGGTCATGCAGCTGCTTAGTAGCCAAAGCAACAAGAAAGTAGAACACTTAGTTCAGTGAGCTTCCCAGGGCTTCTCCTCATATCATAGCATGCATATGAATCACTGGGGATCTTGTTACAGTGCAGGTTCTGAATTCAGTGGGTTATAGGTCAGTGGCACAAGTGCCTGCCTGGCAAGCACAAGGTCCTGAGTTTGATTCCTGGCACCAAAAAATTAAAATGAATGCAGTAGGTTTCAGGGTTCTAGGATTTTGAATGACTAGCCATCTTCTAAAAGTTGTTCCTGCTGGTAGTTCTCAGCCCACCCCTCAGGACACCTTCATAACACTCTGTGCATGTCCTTTTTAATCTTCCCCAAGTGCAACTGCACCCTTTGGGTATTCATTCATTTTCCCTTTAGACCATGAACTCTGCTAGAGCAGGAAAAGTGTTTTGTTCACTACTTTTACCAGGCTGTCTACACCATGCCTGGAAAAGAAACCAAAATTTTTTGGAGCACAAAGAAAAAATTATAAAGCCAAAGTGCAAACTGGACATGGTTGTACACACCTGTAATCCTAGCATGCTGGGAGGCTGAGACACGAGGATTACTGCAAGTTCCAGCTTAACCAGGGCAATTTATTGAGTTGCCCTGTTAAAATAAAATTATAAAAAGTGTAGAAATGTAACTGAGTGCAAATTGGGATCAATCCCTAGTGCCTCAAAAATAATAATAATAGCAATAATAATGCCACAATGCTTACATATTGTAACTGTTATTACTTGTTTGAAAATAATGTTTATCATGTGTATTTTCTTTTCTCATGTCATATGATACCTAGTTTTAATTGCTGGGTTGAAAAATAACCATCAAAAGAAGATCTGCAGAGTCAACCAGTTTAGACCAGCAGCACTCCTTCCTGAAATCAAGGTTCTGGTGGAACATAATCACATCCTTGGGCCAGTGGGTTAAGTAAGGTCATTCTGAGTGTAAGCAGTGAGCGTAGAATAGGAAGGGGCACAGGGTTCGCTAAGACTCAGCAGAAGATGGATACAACACTTCTGCAATCAGCTGAGGATAATAACAGTAATCTGCCAGAAATTGAGGGTTTTCCATGTGCTAGGCACTGCAATCGGCACCTATTATCTCATGTTATCTTCTCCACAAGCCCAGGTCATAAGCATGCATTCTTTAGTAAGGACATTGAGACAAGGTTATCAAAAGCTAAGAGGCGAAACCAGGACCTGGACGCCCACGGTCTAGCATCAGAGTCCATGGTTCTTCCCACATTACCTACTGCATGGAAACTCGCAGGAAAACAAAAAATTGCCTCAAGATTGAAGTGACTTTACTCATCTGTCAGTGATCAGATAACAGGCTCCAACAAACCCCATTTGGAGAGGGTTGGGGAGAAACACAACACATCAACAGGAGGCAGCCCTGACACACCAAAGGAAGGGTATGAAAATGTAGTGTTGAAAAAGAATACGGTACAGATTTTAATCACTGACCAGTTCGATCCAGTCTTATGGCTAATTATATAACACTACTGAAAAGTTAGGTGAGAGGCAGTCAAGGGATATGTCTCAAAGGTCCAGTTCCTTTCACACTTCATTAGGTCCCTTATAAAACCTTAATGCTTGGGCCAAACCTGAGAAGACAGTTATCACACGGAAGGAATCAGAGTTTCGTTAAGCACGTATGCGCAATATAAAAACATCACAAGGTCTAAAGGACAGAGAGAGCTTTGTTTTTCAGAAGCTTAAAAAGCATTTTGACAGTTATATTTTTAACACTGTCAAAAAGTTAGGGCATTAAGAAAACAGGACAGGACATTATCAGGTTGCACAGACTGGCTTAATCTTTTTTCTTGATAGAAGATTTTAAAATGCATAGTAAGTAAACAGAAGCATTCCTAAATGCAGAGATGTGAATGGTGCATTACTGTTGGGGGGGAAAGTTGGCCTTGAGGGATTGGTTTTTAACTATACTTATCTTACTAATGTATCAGTATTTACCTTTGGAGGGATTATAATACTAAACCTGTGAAGGCTCAAAATCTAGTTTTGCTGCTTCTTAGTTATGGTCTCAAACTGGCATAATTCCTGTAAGATTTAGTTTCTTTATCAATAAAGGGGGGCAATAGTTATCTGCCTCCTAGGATTATTGTAAGATTTATGTCATTTGGCATACTGTGAGCATTTAATTCCAAATAGGATGTTAGCATAGATTATACTCTATTTTACCTCTCTTCTTATAAATCGTTTTCCTTAACAATCTCTCTTAAGTATTTCTATTCCTAATGTTTGAGTTTTCGGTGATGGAACTTTATTTTAATTAGCCAAGGTCAAGAAACAAATCTACCTACAAACTGATGAAATATGTGTATAAGAAAATGACTATAAAGTATTGTTATATAAAGGTTGTGCTTTTGGGATGTTACAGTTGTGTGGAAAACAGAATGATGTAAAATTTCAGTAGGTATACATAGCCTTAATAATAAATTTCACTCATAATTTCACCCGCAAATTTTAGTCAGTATATCAAATAGCAATGTTTTAAAAAGTAAATTTAACGTTTCAGTAGTAAAGATCCTTTGGGAGAAAATTTCTTATTTCAATTTAATTGAACATTAAATATAAGCCATAAAGTGCTAAATAATATACATGATTATTTCTACTATAATGTCTTGTTACAGTAAATTTATAATATCAAATTAACGTCACTCAGCAAATTAAAATACACATTTTTATTCACTGGAATTCAATTTGAAATGTATATGGAAAGTAAAAAATGCTTCCTAAGAAGTTATAACAACATACACAATAGACATTAAGTCAACAAATAAAACAAACAAGATTTTTAGAAGTCTTCCCACAATTTCATCTTCTAAACTTTGGGGAGTGGTAGTAGAAATTAATATCCAGTTTTTGCCAGTCATATTCAGAATATTCCTGCTGCCTAGGGAAAAAAGAGAAAAGTATCCTCGGGTGAGTACATTTATAATTCTAATTTTTTCAACTCAATCTCACATTTGCATTATAAAAATATAATGATGAAGATGAAATATTCTGTAGTTCTTTTTAACCAACCAATGGACTAAACTATTTTTCCTCTTACTTGTTTTGACCACTTTATGTCAAAAGTCACAGGTTTTTTCATAGGCAAACTTGCCTCTTTAAAGAGCAACATCATAGTGACAATTCTCTTTTTTATTATCAGTATTGATTATCAGCAACCACTTGTCATTTAATCATGTTGACTGGGACTGGTGAAGTCCCCATACTTTTCTAACCTGTACAATTAATGATATACCAGGAAGTGAAAATTTGAAGACATGGTAAGAAGTATATAGTGACCAAATTAAAAAAAAAAGACAAAGGATTTTACATTTTCTTGATAGTTCCTAAAGATCTCTCTTGGTTTGATCACTTAATATGACATCAAATGTTTAATTCACTCCACATCTCTGTGTTACAGAAACAGCTTTTGCTTCTTGTTTTCAATAGCTGAAATATTTTAAGGTTTTAATTTGTGGTCTATTTCCTACGTTGTCAGAACATTTCATTGAAGGCCTATCAGGGAGTTTAGAATCATTCTCAACCTCCTTTTTAGGTAATGCAAAGGCAAATATGCAATTTTCAGCCCCTTACACTGAAGTTCCTTACACGCACATACACACTTAAAATGAATGTCAATATTTGTAAAAAGTGGCAATATTTGGATAATAAAATATTTCATCTATTTTCACTTAAAATCCAAATGACGTCAGGCACAGTCATGCACATCTTAATTGGAGGCAGGAGAGCTCTAAATTTTAGCCTAGCCTGGCCAACTAAGAGTTTAGCAAGACTGTCACAAATTAAAAAAAGAGGGGTGGGGGAGTTGGAGATGTACCTCAGTGCAATGGTCCTGAGTTTCAATTTCCAGGATAAACAAAAGTAATAAATAAATAAAATAATAAAATAAAATAAAAAGGCAAGTGTAGTTTTAAGACAGGAGAAACATGAAAATTATACTAGTTTTATCTTCTCATTTTCATTAATCTTTGAAATAACTTGTTCCATTCCTAGATGAAGGAATGACTTAGCCTAAATTATACAGCAATCATCGGCAAATTAAGCATCTGAAATTTTCCATACACTCAACATATATGCCTGTATTTCAGCAACAAGAGGCAATAACACATGGGTTTGCCAGATGATGGTCCTCCTCTCCTGTGGCCTCAGCCTTGGCATGAGTTTCTTCAGCTTATCCTTCCAGGCTCTCCACACACAGGGAAGGAGGAGTTGGCAGTGGGCGTAGATTGGGGCCCCTTTCTCACCTGAACGAATCCCAGGTGGTGGGAGGTGACAGCTCCTCGGTCTTTGCTGGGTCTGCTGTTGGAGACCAAAGTGCATGCAGCACAGGTGGTCTCCTAGTAACCTTGGCTCCTGCATCAAAGCACATTACAAGGTTTAATTTGACTGCCAGGTAGTGGAGGAAGTGGAGGGGCAGGGAGTCTACATGCAGAAACTCTAAAATTACTTTCAAAAGAGACGGGAAGGAAATGTTGAAATGACTTTGGAAAATATGACATTTAATTTCATTTTATCACAGAATTGTATAGCTAAAACTGGAACAGTTGACAAAAAGATTGAGCTGGATTCTAGGATTTCTCTGGCAGGGCAAACATACATCACACTTTTAAAAAGAATAATTCCCTAAAAATTATTTTAAATGAGTATTTAAATATTATAACAAACCAAGTTATTTTTGTACGAGATCATAACTTGTGAGACTGTAAATCTGATATTTTTCCAGTTCTAGGGATCAAACTGAGCCTCGTGTACATGGTACCACTGAGCTACATTCTGGTCCCATATGTTTGATTTTTACCTATTGTAAGTTTTAGGATTTTGTATCACTATTATAAACAAATTAGAACTCAGAGGAGTAGATTTATTGACCAAAAAAATCAAGTTATAAAATATGACTGCTCTACACTTTAACTCCTTAATTCTCCTTTGGATAACTAACACTAATGTCATTATCTTAAATATGAAGACATTATGGTCAAAAGTGTTTGTTGGAGTTGTTTTTTTCTTTCTTTCTTGTAATTTAAGTTCAGATTGAGTACCCCTTATGCAAGACGACTGTACTCAGAAGAATCTCAGATTTTAGAATGTTTGCATATACAAAATTATGTAAATTACGGGGAGGGGATCTAAGTATAAACACTAAATTCACTTATGTTTCAATATACACACCTTATAAACATAGGTTGAAGGTAGTTTTATGCAATACTTTAAGTGCTCCTGCCTTTTGACTGTAACCCAACACATGTAGTTGAGTGTGGAATTTCCAGTTGTGATGTGATGCTGGTGCTCAGATACTGGAGTTTTGAGATTAGGGATGCTCAACTTGTACATCATATATATGAAAAAGTAGAGCTATCATAAGTGGGTAATAAGTCACAGTGCATAAATTGCAAACTTAATAAGACCTACCTATAAACCATGAAGGGGAGCTACAGTCTCATTTTCATTACAAGAAGAAGTATAAGGAGACTACTTAAATAAACTGATTCAACCACAAAAAGAGTATCGTTTTTCTATAAAAATGATGGCTACTACAAATGTCAAATCATGAAATCATGAACATACTTCCTAGAGATGATTTTTTTTTTGTAATGGGACTCAAACTCAGGACCTTGCACTTTCCAGTCAGGCAATATGCCATTCAGTTATATCCTCTGTTTTTCTTTTTTCGTACAGGGGGTTAAGCCCAGGGCCTTGCACATACTGGTCAAGTGCTCTACTAGTGAATCATGCACCTAGTCTGAAAATGATTACAAATCATGCTATGGCAACCATTACACTCCTAAAGAAGAAATACTTTGCTACCTCCTCCAGGACATACAACAAATATTATTTATTTATCATATCTAAAACTTGGAAACAAACTAAATGCCCAATAAATAAATTGTGGGATAGTTATATAATAGAATAACAGAGTCTTATAATACTGGATTTTTTGAAAAAGCAAGGCACAAAAGAAAACAGATTTGTAAGTACTTTTATATGAAGTAGAAAAACAGTTAAAGTGCATAACTCAGGGGTGTGACTACAGGTGGCAGTGGGGTAATAGCTGTTAAATTTGGGACCAGCTGCTATAAAAATCAGGGTAGTGGTGACTTAAGTGTGGACAGAGAAAGGGCTACGCAGGAGCGTTCAATGATGTTTTCTGTCTTGGGTAGTGGCGTATTGATCACTTTATTTTTTATTTTTATTTTTTGTGATACTGGGGCTGGAACTCAGGACCCTAGGGTTAGGGCTAGAGCTTGGCAAGTTGAATTCTCAGTCCTGGCAATCATTTTTAATTATTTGTTAAATTGTACATAGAAATTGGATGCACTCTTCTGTATATACATTAGACTCCAGAATTGAAACATTTTTGTAAAAGACCAGAAGAATACACACAAATGTCAATGGTGGTGAGATAAGTTTGGTAGAAGGACTATGGGTGATTTTCCCCCTGGCTGTTTGTGTTTCTTATGTCCTTTCAGGCAGGTGTTGCCTCTGTAACACCTGAAATCTGAAGAAAGTAAACCAATTACTACCAGCCTTTTCCTCTCTCTATGCATTTCAAAGTAATTTATGCTCATTGTATTTTTGTGAAGCCAATCATTATAACAAATGTGAACTAAAGGAAAGTTAAATTTATCAGTAAAACATTTTACTGAAAATAATGTAATTTATACAACCAACAACACAATGTCTTTTGCTAAAGAACATGTTCCTGTCTCATTCAAAATGCTGTGAGAAACAGGAACTTCTGTGGTTCCTGTTTGGTTATTCTCCAGCTTCTAGATCTAAAGTTACTGCAGTGACACAAATCTTTACTGTCACAGTTAGTCAACAGACACACACAGATTGTACGGTGGACTAAAATCATGAGTATTACAATGCGTGATGTATATTAATTTTTATTCAGCTAAAATCTTGATACTCTAGTGTTTTTTTTCTTTTAGAGTTAAGGAACATTCTTGGAGTGAGGAAGTTATTTAATAGCAATTTCAGGATAAACATTTCCTAGTGCTTTTTATCTGAGGAGGGGTGAAGGGAAAGTAAAAAGAATTGAGATGCCCTATGTATGGGCACCCACGTGCCACAATGAATGTAATCATTATGTACTGCGAACATATACTAATAAAACTTAAAGTATAAAAATATACCTCAGGGGCCGGGGATTTAGCTCAGTGGTTTAAGCGCCTGCCTGGTAAGTGCGAGGTCTTGAGTTCGATCCCCAGTACAAAAAAAAAAAAAAAAATACACCTCAGGCAGGGGATTTAGCTCAGTGGCATAAGCGCCTGCCTGGCAAGCATGAGGTCATGAGTTTGATCCCTGATACCAAAATAAATAAACAAAAATAAAAATACACCTCAAGCTGGGTGTGGTGGTGCACAACTGTAATCCCAGCACTCGGGAGGCTGAGGCAGGAGGATCATCACGAGTTCAAGACCAGCCTGGGCTACAAAGCGAGCCCAAGGCCAGCCTGAACTGCATAGTGAGACTCTGTCTCAAAAAGACAAAAGCAAAAACAAGAAACAAAACAATACACCTCACAGGTGCACACATTTCAAACAAATTATAGCACTTTAAAATTATAATATGACAAATTCAGTGTGACTATCTAAAGACATTGGTCTTATCTTGGATATAGTATTTATTAAATCATAGTTAAAATGACATGACCTCCAATTTTGGTATGACATCTTAGTATTTGGGGCCAAGTACATTTTATATTGAAACTTAGATAATCACAAAGAACTTTCCTTCCTGCTTGAATGCTTCTATCTTTTTTCTTTCTTCCTAGAGGGCAGTGGAAATCATTTCATTATTTTTTAGATAGATGGAGAATAGCACTAACTCCTGGTTTCTAGGAGTGGGACTTCCTTACATTCTTTGCTCTTCACTCTGCCACCAGCTTACCAGCCCTTGCCTTTGACTCCTTTCCTCTTTTCATTTTTCTTTGTCTGTCATCTATCATCTAGCTATCACCATCTGCTTATAATTAATCTATCTATCCATCTAGTCTTTCAAATCAGTCCTGACTCTTGAAGTCAAAGGAACAGAGAATTTTCTAAATGCTTGGTCCCCAGGAAAAGTAAAACAAATAACAATAATAAAAATCCTTTATGACATAAAAATACTACTAGTTTGCTCTTTTCTCAATTTTTTCCAGCCCTTATCATTTCCCTTTACTGGATATGGATTTTCGGTCCAGACAAATAACAGAATACAGTCTTAAAGTCTCTTCTGCAATCAAAAGAAAAATACTTTTCATTGGATTTGAGTTTATAGTCTTTAACATCAAGGTCACTTTTCAAAAATATTTTCTTTTTTTGACAAGAATTTTCTAATCCTACTCCTTGTTTCCATCAATTTCTCTATCAGTTAAGATAATATTCACAGAAGTTCCCTAGAGAGAAAAGTGAGCTGATTGAAATATTATTTTTTTCTCCCTCAGTACTAGGGATAGAACCTAGGGCCTTTCCACTGAACTTCACCCTGAGCTCTATTTTTTTTTTTTCAGACAAGATCTAAGTCACTAAGTTGCCCAGGTTGTACTCAACCTAACAATCCTCTTGCCTCAGCCTCCCACTGAGTACTGGGATTTCAGACATTTACCAACACACTCAGTTGAAATCTGCCCATTTTTGCTCAACAGATCACTTAATTATGATAACTATCACTTATTGAGGGATCTACTATGTGCCCTGTCCTAATTATATACTGTTTGGAGGTGAAGGACGTGGAGTAGCCTGAGATTGCCAGTATTCTAAATCAGGGCCCAAACTCTAACCTAGGACACTCCAGCCTCCAGTTGTCCTTCTCCCTCAGTTTTAATGATTTATTAATGATTTCAAATGAGAAGTTACTTTTGAGAAGGTCTATATTAGAATGGAAATTGACTATGCCACATATTACACAGCCATTTTCCTTCTCTATTCCCTGGTTCCTTCCTATAAATGTAAACTACTTACTGAACAACAGGATGGATGGTCTTGCCATTACCTCTGTGACCCCTAACTTTTCCAGAATATCTTAACAAGGTGAGTTGTTAATTTGTACACATCAGAACAATCTGCCCTCTGTCCAAGGGACATTCCCATACCACAAGTACAAACTCGCTGTATAGCAGTGAGGGAAATACACTCCTCAATTATCTATTTGTCATTATCTTTTATTATCTATCTGTCTATCATCTATCTAGTAGTACTTGAGATTGAACCCATTTTATGTTTTGAACACTGAGTCCTACTGTTTCCCAGGATGGCAGAATTTATTTTTCACTTGTCAGTAACATGTTGTCAGTTAGTACACTGGATCACAGCGGTCTACATCCAGCACCCCAGGGAGCTGCTGCCTTCCTCAAAGGGAAGGTGGCCTAATCCATTCCAGACACCAGGGCTTCACAGTCTTGGTCACTAATTAGTTCTCAACGATTACTGACTTAAAAAGTGCACTTCTGCTGGATGCTTTCTTGGAAGACTGAACATTCATGTTATTCAAATGACCCTTGTAAGAAGAAAGACCATATACAAAGATTTTTTTTTTCCCAAAAATAGTCTTAAACATAAAACCCCGAAGTTGAGTATTCTAAACTTGCCTCACTTTGGAATATGTCTCCTTTCCCCCTAAAGTTATATTCAGTGGAATTGACTTTTCAAAACTAGAAAAAGCATATGAAAATTATGTCTTAATATTTTTGCCTTTGTTCTTGTTTGTAATTAGGGAACTGTCAAGCATTTGAAGGATAACATAAAGTTTAGCACAGGATCTATATGGCTTTAGGACCAGAGTGTCTTGTTGGGATGGTCACTATTTAGAAGGCTTAGTAAATATTTGCTCCCCCTTAAATTCCTCAGATTCCGGAGTTAATGGGACATCTGAACATATCCAGTGGTAAGTAGATTTTATATGTTGTTGCACATTTCTGATATTTGAGTTCAAGTTGTATTTACTGAACTAATTAAGGTCCCACTAAAGTCTGTGCAAAGCAGAATTATATCAGAAAGAGAATTTAACACATGTCTGAGAAATTTACTTATCAGTGACTTAAGCCTTATAGGAGGGAAAGTTCATGTGAGAATATGGCTCTTAAATATGTGGCCCTGAACCTTGTTGTAGCTTGTTTCTTGAGTAAGACACGAACTCAAGGCAATTTTCTTCTTTCCAGCTAAGAAAAACAATAGTAGTCAAAGGCCTGAAGTATTTAAGAAATGTTGGCACCAGAAATGATATTTGATCTTTCATAAGCTTCTCATTTGACATAACTACAGAGATATGCCTGAGATCACACAGTTGTTCCTTTCTAGAGTTAACTTCATAATTGCCTTTGCAATTTCTTTACATTTATGGAAAACTGGACTCTGTTTCCCCAGACTTAGCTATTTGGAAAGATTCTACCTTCACCACTTTCCAACATTTGATGCAAGGACAATGTATGACCAAAAAGACAATAATGAAGTAAATCACAAGTGACAACTAGAAATTTGGGTGGGGAAAGTTCACAAGACAAAGAACTTGAGCAAGTAAAATTTGACTGAAAAGAAAAAACATTTGGTCACAGATGGTCAGTCAGCAAGGTAGAATGAGGAGAGAGTGCAGGATCTGGAGCTGGATGGAACCGGTTTTAGATCCTGGCTCTGGCACTATTAGCACTGTAGCCTTGAACAAGGTCCTTAACCTAAAACGCTACTTCAGCTGAAGAGCAGAGAGAATAACATCCTTACAAGGGTCTGAAACTGTTATGAACGGTTAAGTTCATAACAGTTAAATGCCTACACACACACTTTGGTTTTAGTCTTGTAAAACTTCATGAGGTAGAATATTAAAACCACTGTTTCTTTGAGAGAGCCAAACTCAAAGAGGTTAATTAATCTGCCTGGGGTCACATGCTTAGCAGGAGATGACTGGGGATGTGGATAGGGACCTGCTTTGGCTCCAAAGCCCACAGCCTTGATCTTTGGATATCATGGAACTGGTAAGATGTAAGCCAAGAACCCAGCGGGCTGCCTGACCCTGCACCAGGAGTGAACAGAGGAAGCGGCAGAAGCAGAAAGAAGCTGTGGGAGGGTGAGGCAGGCTGAGGTAGATGCGGCAGAACACTGGGTTGCCGGGCAGCTCTCCTGAGCGCTTCTGATTTCCAACAGGCTCCCGTGTGACAGCAGTGTTCCAGACTTGTCAGGAGCCCTTTATCTCATCTCTTTTGACTATACTGCTGATCCTTCTTTCCGGGTGGATATTTGTCCAATTTTCACTTTCTCAAACCACCAATGGCCGTATTTCCAATGGTTTCAGTTCATATCCTGACCATAAAATTGTGCATTGCCCCTAAAATGCACAAGTTACTCAGTTATATATGGATTGTGGCATTAAGAAATATTCTATATCCCAAAATATCAAGACTTCGTCAACTTCCTCCCTGCCAAGTTTCCCAACACTCCTCTCCCCCACAATGAACCACATTGTAGTAAATTCTTACAAGCCCAGGTGAAAATCTAGGGGTTGACTTAATAACTGCACTTAAGGTAGACGCTATCTGAGAAGACTGAAAGCCACCCCTGGGTCATCCTTCAAATGGTACAAAGACACCGAAATGGGAATGAGGTGGGTTCATTGTCAGCTCTGTGGGGTTTTGTATCTGCAGAACTCAGCTAGCCAAACAAATGTCATTCTCACATTGAGGGGGAGGAACAGAAAAAAGTGATGAATCTCTGGGTTTGTTGAGTTCTCAAATGTATTTGGCCAAACCTCTTAAACTGTCTATTTGCCCTGCAGTACAAACTCCCTGCAGAAATTCACTGCAGCCATTAAAATGTTATTTAGGTGATCGTGTGATTTCTGAAACCAGCTGGATGTTCTTCCTCAGGGTTGTGTGGTTGAGAAAGTGGATAGCTAAGTGGGAGAACATAATTTCAAGTTTCAGTGAAAGACTCTGACTTTCTTCAGAGAAGGAACAATAATTCCAAGCATTTAGCACAGGGCTTACAACCTAGTCAGTGCTCAGTGATTTGAAGGAGGTAATGGAGATGAGGCAGAACTTTAAGGCATGTTCTTCAAAGTTCACAGGGTCATTACTGAGAAGGGGGTTCCCCAAACAGGAGACCTGAAATTAAGAGCACGCCCATGCTTCCTCTTACCAGAGTTATTCATAAAATGACTTCTTCCTGCCATAATAAACGTTTATGGACCCCTCCCTAGCCTATATTTGCACCTAGTAGAAATTCAATACATCTATTCAGAATGAAAGCTTGTAGAGGAAAATACCTCATTTATCTCCTAAGTCATAGAATCATACTCCTTTCTGTCCTACCCAGACACGTAGAAGGTGATCTAATGTAACAAGAAAGGAATCCATTCTCTGGAATGCTCATTATAATATAGCAGGCAAGGTCTCGCAAGTAACAGCTTACACTGGGAAATCGTTTTTGGTGCTTCACCCTCATTGATCTTAGCTTTAGTCTTCATGTCCTACACTGCTAATAATAGACAACCTTCCAGTCCCTCATCCCCAGCATTTGCATCACTTATACCATCTTAAAGTGAAGATATTAACTAAAAGCAGTAAAATCTCAGTATTGTCTCTATGTTTCAGCATAATGTTGACCATCAAAGATCATAGTTGGAGGCTCTGGACTTGAGTTTGAAACAAATGATAGAGATGATTAGGGATGCTTGTGAAAAATTTGAGTGAGGGATTATATAAATAATATAAAAATAGCTGTCACTCTAGTGGGACACTTACATATATTACGAGTGAACCCCATAGCCCTGTGAATGGGTTATGATTCTCATTTCACAAATAAAGAAACTGCAGCTGACAGTGGTCGGGTACCGCTTAAAGTCATACAACTTATAAGAAGAAAAGAGCAGGGCTCCAACCCCGACCCATATTTGACTCTAAATTCACTGTAATGCCTTCGTTATGCAATACATCTTGATGCTTGATGCACATCTTTGGGAATCAAACATACATGACCAAAGCTGAAAGCTATATTCACCATGTTTCCTTGAAAATAAGACCTAACCAGAAAACAGCCTTAAAAACTAAAGATCAAAACTTCCAGCCCTAATCACCCTATCCGTGCCCTACCTGCTGTCACTATTCTCTTGCTGGGTAGCTCCTCTGCGAGGCAGGTAGTACAGGGATAGGTTGATTGGGGCTGGCATTTATCTCTAGTTTTCAAGGCTGATTATTTTCCAGGTAGGACTTATTTTTAGGGAAATAAGGTATGTTTTGAAGGATTGGATTATCACATTTCAGCTCCACTCATGAATGCCACACAAAGTATCTGCCTCTCTGAACTTCAGATCCCTTCTTTTCCAGAAAACACAGTGACTCACTTCACATGACTTGCAGAAGCAATTGTTTCAAAGAAGGCTGCAATGACAAAACCTTTGGCTAAAAATCAAGGATGTAATGAGCCCACGAAGAAAGACTGTACCCTCTCCAACCCTAACCTGGAACATGGAAAAGTAATGAATGTGGGTGCCTGCTGTATGCCTCCCCCTGCATGTATTTTCCACATGTGCACATTCGCTTTGCATCACTGGAATTCGCTCTGGAGAGAAAACACAGGGAGATGAGAGTATAACGCTGCAACCATAAGGCTTGGTCAAGTAACTTACGTATGATGTAATTCTTTACTTCTCCTCCTGCCTTTATTTAGCATAAAGGAAATGAAAAGAGTAAGATTTTAATTCATTAATTTCTTATAGTCAGCTTTATAAAACTTGGGAAGATGTTAAAATGCAAGAACTAGAGGCTTTGAGTTTTAAAAAGTTTTACCCTACAATATTCTCCTCCTATCAGACGCAAACAAGAAACATGTCAAGCTTTCCTCCTACATCAACATTTAAAAATGCTACAGTTTCTGTAAAAAAGCAATACTTACTTTGAGGGTTCTGTACGTGAAGTCCAAAGTCAAGAGAATGAGCTCTGTCTTGTGAAAAACACCATATGTTCCTTGTGGATCACAAAGTCACTGGGCTGTTATTAATAACTGGCTTAGAGCTTATGAAGAAACATGAGCCAAAATGTCATGGGAGGAGGCAAGGGGAAGGGAATTGATGGACACAGGTGAAATAAATTATGACAAAAATATACCTACACAGGAGCTGAAATAAGCCATGACGGGGGACCAGCTCCTCCATCATGAACAGGCCTGTGTGTTAAATGTTCCAAGAGCTAAGCCAACCGGCAAAAATATCCTTAGTATTCAAATCATCATCACTTATTTAATGTTTTACTGCCCTTGGCTCTTTTAAACATTCCTTTTCTGAAGATATCTGAATATCTTTCAAATTTATGCATTGTACCTTATTCACTTTGACTTCTCCATTTTCAAAATATGTCAACAAGTAGATTTTCAAATATATATTATCTTGGGGAATGGGGGTTACTAGGGATTGAATCCAGGGCCACCATAAAGAGCTACATTCTCATCCTTTTCTTCTTTTTCGATAAGGTCTTGCCAAATTGCCTGGGTTAGTTTCCAACTTGCAATCCTCCTGCCTCACCATCCTAAAGTGCTGAGATTATGAGCACCTGGCAAGTCATTTGGCTCAGGATTAGTTTTTTAATAGTTTCTTTACCTGTAAGCATATTAGCTTCCTTTCCTTTGGGATCCCTACAAACTTCCTGGAAAAATGGGGTGGGGGGCATTAAGAGAAATGGATCTTGGGATAGTACCACACATAAAAGGTACTCTATAGAATTGACATGGGAATAGGACTAAAACCTATCTTCTGGTTTATCACGATTCTTTTTGCAAAACTATCTTTCAAAACTTTCCAAGATTGTGCCTTCACCATCTCCCACAACTAACATTAAATTGTTCAGAACACTAATAGTGTGTCTTTAGACCTAAATTTCAGTGAACACTGGTTCAGCCTGTGTGGAGTGTTAAAAGAAAACTGTTAGACAAAAGTCACTGAAATCTATAGAGGTGACTTGTAGACCACCGAATGGAGCAACACTGGTTAAATTACTTAATTGTTATTTTTACAGCTGTCTTTACCCTCGCTCAAGCCTGATGGATGCTCTTTTTTCAAACTGAACCCCTTTTGAACTAAACACTGTCACAGAGTGGTAAGGCCTCCTTCAAACTTTCAATAGTGAGAGTCAGTAGAGCAACTGTTAGGAAGAGAAACTGATAAATCATTGACCACCAGCTGAGCAAATGGGTGAAGGGAATACAGCAGATACAGGGCCTTTAGTTGTTTTTGTTTTTGTTTTTAATTTTTCACACTCCAATCAGGTCATATACAGTTGTACATCAGTGATGGAGATACATTCTGATAAATGCATTGTTAGATGACTCTATCATTATATAAATATAGATTGTATTTACACAATCCTGGATACTATTGGTCAACCACTCAGTGTGGCCTTGAGATGTATAAACTTATACACTTTGCCTCAAACACCTATTTTTGTTGCTAGAGACAGTTCTCTTTTATTTCTTATACTTCAAAAATGTTTGTAGTTAAGCTGAGTGAGGTGGCATATGCGTGTAATCTCAGAGCCCTAGGAGGCTGAGACAGGAGAATCACAAATTCCAGTCCAGCCTAGGTAATTTAGAAATTCCTTTCTCAAAAAAAAAAATATATATATATATATTATATTATAAAATATATTATATTATTAAAATATATATATATATATTAAATGTAGAAAGGGCTAGAGATATACCTTAGTGCAAAAGCCCTGGGTTCAATCCTGAGAAACACACACACACACACACACACACACATTTAAAGTTAAAAACTGCTGTTGAACAAAAAAAAAATGGTGCATTAAATTATTAATTAATTTCAACTATTTTTCTTCAAAACCACTGAAGTAAATTCTTTTCAGTTTTCATTGTTAAGCAGAACCACGCTTAATAAACGTGTTGAACAGAGGAATTAGTGAATCCATAATCAAACCTTTAAAGAAAAAAATCCAAGCAGCAACACACTCTTTTCATGAGTCCACGGCTCATCCCAGTGCCCTAAGAGCAGCAAGAGGAAGACTTCAGGCTCTGCAACCTGAGAGCAAGGCCAGCATTCAAAGAGCCTTGCCCCTGTGTTTCCAAGGCACAGGGCCCCATGTAAGCGAACCTTTGTGTGAGGAAGGAGACTGACTTATTTGCAGGAAGAGTTACCCACAGTGAAGCCACTGACAATAAGTAAGTAAAGGACTGACTTGCAGGAATAATATTTATCAGGAAACCAACTTCCTGGCTTTAATCACCCCACTATTTTTTTAAGAGATGAGAATGTCTTTGGGATAGTAAGGGGCAGTGGAGAGGAAATGACAAAAAAACAGTCATCTAAAGTTGTTGCCAATGCCATTGCCCTGTCTGGCTCAGTTCTGCCCAGTTACAATGTCTGTCCACGGTGAAGCGGAATTTGCATGGCTGACACAGCGGGGAATGCAGAGGTGGAGAGTTTTTGGAACTGACAAATATGTCATCACATCTCTAAAGCGGAAACTTGATAAGAATAAAGTATGTAAGTAATTTTTGTGTGTGTGTGTTTGCAGTACATAATGTTTACATTCCTTGTGGGAAGTTTGTTTATAACATGGTAATTCCTTTTTAATCCCCCTTTCCTCCTCTTCCCCCCTTTCCCCTCCTCCTCCATCTCGTAATCCTTTTCCCATTTGAGAAATATCTATCTCCCTACTTCTATTATCTACATTTTATTTTGCTTTCTTGATAACTTGGATTTTTCATGTAAAAGAAAGCATGCAATATTTAAGCTTATGCATCTGATATATTTAACATTATGTTCTCAAGTACATCCACTTAATAAACCAAAGTACTTCAAAATCCGAAAAATTCTAAAGTGTAATATTACACATTTAAGCTGCAGCATTCATATATCTCTGCTGCTGGGAAAATTAAGTACATTTTGAAGGATGTGATCACCTTTTAATTGTATATTCAGAAAATTAATGTTGAAAAAGAAACTCAGATATGACAACCTAAAATAACTTGTACCACCAAAACTTAATATTGTAGAAATCTTGTTGCTGAAAAATCATTGAATAAGAGAACATGGAATAACAGTTCTTGTATTTGAAGACTTAACTTGTTCCAGTCCCTTTTCCAAAATCTTTGCATAAATATATCAGTGAACAAGAAGAGAAATAAGGCTCAGAGTAGTTATGCAATTTATCTGAAGTTACAAGTGTCATGGTTATCTGAATTCAAGCATTCTGGGGCCAGTGCCATGCTCTCAATATACAAGAGTAACTCCAGCGAAAGCATACATTTTGAAGGGAAGGAAGGAAAGGAAGGAGAGGAGAAAGAAAGAAAGAAAGAAAGAAAGAAAGAAAGAAAGAAAGAGAGAGAGAGAGAGAGAGAGAGAGAAAGAAAGAAAGAAAGAAAGAAAGAAAGAAAGAAAGAAAGAAAGAAAGAAAGAAAGAAAAAGAAAGAAGGGAGGGAGGGAGGGAGGGAGGGAGGGAGGGAGGGAGGAAGGAAGGAAGGGAGGAAGGGAGGAAGGAAGGAAAAGGAAGTACTCACACTCAGTGCCAACTGAAGTATGTATTCTGGTCTCCTTGTGGCCAGATTTGACAATAGGATAAACACTGCAAAAGTGAAATTCTCAGAAATTCATTTATACTTTACTGTACACAGATGTGTGTTAGTGCTCTCATAAGCTGAACTTTCCATCAGAGGCAAAATCAACCATATAGAGAATTCCAGTTATCACAGAAAAACAAACAAAAATGTAACTTAAGATCTGAGCTTAGAAATACTGCAGGTTAAACCTGGCGCAGAGTTTGAAATATTTTGCCTCTAGGTCTTTGAAGGAACTCTTGCTGCATAAAGGCTAAACACATAACTAACCTTTGGGTTGTCTGAATGGCAATAAAATTTATTTAACAACTGAGGATTTTAATGACAATTTAAGGCAAAGAGAGCCTTTCCCAAAGCAAAGAGAGAGGAAGTAACATAAAAAGCACTTGGTTTTTAATTGCTTTATAAATAAACTCATAGGGCCAGGGATTTAGCTCAGCAGTGTGAGCACTTGCCTGGAAAGCACGAGGTAATGAGTTTGATCCCCGGTACCAAAAATAAAGAGAAAATAAATTTATCCAGGAGAAAATTAATATAAGGCCAGGGATATAGCTCAGTGACATAAATGCCTGCCTGCCTGGTACCAAAGCGCTTGCCTGGCAAGTGCTAGGTTGTGAGTTTGATCCCTGGTACCAATAAATAAATAAATAAATAAACAAACAAATAAATAAAGTCATTCCTTTCCCCCTCCAAACTGTTACATTCCCATCTCAGTAAATCAGTTCTGGATCATGGAGCCAAATGGTTCTCTCAGCAACAAGAAAACTGAGGATTTCTTTTCAGATGAGAGGATAAAATACAAAGACAGGATTCCTCAAATTTACAAAAGTGGTTAGGAATCTGGGTACCATGCAGTTCTGGGGTTGTAATGTAGAGCCTGTCTCATCCGAACACCAAACTGCCCTTATAGAAGATTAGAGAAGCCTGGTTTTCTCCTCTTTACAATTCTCAATTTTAGTTCTACTAAACCAAGGCGAAATGCACAGTAGTCCCCTTAGAGAACAAGCCGAAAGCATCAGAAATGTACACCCCACCCCCATCCCCAACACAGCCAGTTTCAAAATTTTTTAAATTTCTAACCATATTAACCCAGGGGTAATCAGACGTTAGCAGCTGCTACGAAATGTCTGAAACTGATCAAGAGGACACTGACCACCCCTTAGGGCCACAATGTCAGAGTTTGGCCTTTCACCCTATTCTCAGCTTGTTTCATTCCCAGCCACACTACCAGACTTGGGGGGTTACCCATTGTATAACCTGAAAGTCTCCCCTAATACATCACAAACATCCAGCCTGGCAATTAAAAAGCACAATGTGTATTTCCATAAAGAAATTGAAAGGCCATGGGAGAGACTTAATATTGTCTTTTTCCTAATTCCTCAGCTCAGATACATTCATCGTAGATGTCTCACTTAGACACTTGGTTCAGTACAGATTATTTCCTCAGAAGCCTCAATGTTAGTGTAACAGTTTAGTACTGCTAAGATAAGTGAATTCACTCTAGTTCTTTAATAATCTCAAAGTTCCATCAGGTCAACTCCAACCATAATAACAGCAACATTAACTACCAACTAAAAAATGCAAAGCTTGTGGACTACTGCAGGGCTTGGCCTTTTCCAAGCACGGGGGAAGACTCCACAGTACCAGCTCTGTGACCTGTGGAAATGTGTACATGGGAACCAAAAAAGAAAGCATTTTCTTGGTTTCAAGTTCACCAGTCAGTCATGACAATCCAGTTGCTCAGAGCTTACAACTTATAAACTTATTCTCAGTTCACAACAACCCCTTGCCATGTTTGTCATTGCACAAAGTAATATATACAGTGTTCCTAGCTGGTTGTGGGGCACATGCATTTAATCCCAGCACTCTGGAAGGTGAGGCAAGAGGATTACAAATTTAAGCCCAGCCTGGCCAATTTAGCAAGAACTTGTTCCAAAATAAAATATAAGAACAGGCTGAGGACATAGCTCAGTGTGAAGGCCATGGATTCAGTCACAAGTTCTACAAAAACTGATTCTGCCCTTTAGCAAAAAAAAATCCTAGAATTTTCTATATTAGCATCTCTAGCATAGGCTCTCTCTCAAGATTCCCTTCTTCTTTTCCATCCTTAAAATCTCTTAATGATTGGACAACTATTTCAAAGAAAACAGGAGACATTATGGTAGCCACTGTTGATTTCCTGTTGTCTTGTTGTGAAGTCCTGTGTTGCTTGCATTGTTCTGTTCTGATTTGTGTTGTGTTGCTTTTGTGTTGCTTTGTTTTATTCTCTTAAAATAAAAAGAAATCTCTTAATGGCCACCTATTCTGTTTATAAAAATTTTCTATGAAAATTTATTGGTTAAGGTTTTATAGAGGAAGACAATCAATATTATACAATCAAAATATATGTATAATAATGCAAGAAGATTTATTAGGTATGCTTACAGGATCAAAATCAGAAGAGCCCACAATAACTGTCTGTGTGCTGTTGAGGCAGGGAATCCAGTAGCTGCTCAGCCCAGGGAGCTATAGAAAAGGGGTCAAGGACATGGCATTAATCCAAAGGCAGAGAAGTAGAAACTCACTGGAGATTCACTAGTGTGAATCTGCTCTGGAAGACTGAAGAAACTAGAGATTGATGGCCAAAGGTGACAGTAGCAAAATATACTCCCACTTAAGCAAACTGAAGTTCTTAAAAAATGTGCACTCTTCCTTCTCCTTTCCCTTTTTTCATCCATCCAAGGTACAAGCCTATTGGTTGATGCCATATGCAACCTAGTTGATTTTTGCCTCCTCAGTTTGCTGGTCTACGTGACATCTCTGGAAGCACCCTGCATATACACTCAGAACTGCTAGGCACTTCCTAATCAAGTTAAGGTAACATATCATGATTAAAGGCCACAACACATCCCTTGTTAATTGGACACATATCCTTAAATCATATTAAACCTCCAAATACAGTAGCAGGTTCATAATTATGCCTACATGATACAACTAACCTGTGTACAAGCTGAAGCACACTAATTTTGACCAGAGAGTAGAAGGCAAAGTTTTTTGAGAGTTATTCTTCTCTTTATATTCCATAACTGAAATATTATAATGTAGGTTTAACAATATTTAAATACCACTCTTAAATCAATCTATGTTATCTTACAAAGAAAGGGAGCAAAGATATCTGCTTAATATATTTCTATATATGCACACACACTAACAAAATAGGAAAGAAACACTAATAAAAATTATAATCCTGTTTCTGTAACAGGTCAGGTAGTGAGGTAGTGGTACCTCAGTTCATGAACTTGATTCTTTCCATGATTCTGGTTGTAAACCAAGTTGGATGAGAACTTAATCAAATTCAATGGTTACATTCAAAGTTGACTTTATGGGGAAATTTGATTTGGTTCTCATCTAGTTTGGTTTGTGGCCAGAATCATGGAGAGAACTGTGTTTGTGATCTGAGGTACCACTGGTTGCCGCTTTTTAAATCTGTATTTCCTTGGCCTTCAGCAAGAACCTCAGAAGATCTTGGTTCTTTACCTAGCAAGGTGACTCATATCTTTATTCCTGAAGACACTGGGCCATTTTTCATCCTGCCTTAAGTGGATTGTTGTAGTTTCCCATTGACCTTAATAACAGGGCACAGTAATACTAGAAGACACCTTAAGGGATCTCCTGCATTACAAACATATTCCTCATCACCTCCACTATGCAGTAATAATCCAATTTCCCCTTGGCAGTCTGGATCAATCACCCCTGCCAACACCATAACTCTGTTTTTAGTCAGTTGGCTCAAAGGCAGAAGGAGACCAAAATAGAGAGGAAAGACTCAGCTTCAGTACAATGGCATGATTGTTGGACTCCCAGTGGGAGCTTTCTCCCCTTACAGGCCAAGAGGTCATAAAGAACAGGAAGCCTATGCACCATTAGGTGCATTTCCTTTTCCACCCCTTGATTCCTGGACTGTGAATCCTAGCAATAGGAGAAATAGTACAATATACAGTATTAGATGCTTAGTACGACCATATACAACGTTTTGGAGAACTTCACTCCTAGCCCTGCAAAAGACTGCCAATTAGATGATAATGTAACTGCATCCTCCAAAGGCCATTTCACCATTCTATTAATCAAGCTGCTTTTGGATGGTGGAAACATTGCAAGACCAGTGAATTTTATTAGAATGAACCTGTTACCATACTGCTCTGGTTATGTAGTGTGTTCCTTGTTCAGAAGCAATGCTGTATGGAATACCATGATAGTGCTTGTGAGATTCTCTAAGTTCGCAGATGGTAATTTTGACAGAATAATTATGTGCAGAAAAGGCAAATCCATACCCAGTATAAGTGTTTATGCAAGTAAAGAAAAGGTTTTGCCTCTTCTATGATAGTCAGCTGTCACAAGGTCATAGGCTGATCACCCTAGGAATGGAACTATGTCAGGGCCTCAGTGCTGGTCTCTGCTGCTGGTAGTGTGCACTCAGCAGTTGCTGTAACCAGGTCAGTCTTGGTAAGTGGAACTCTATGTTGCTCAACACACACATCACCTCCATCTCTGTCACCATGGTACCTTCATTCATGAGCCCATTGGGCAACGACAAGGGTAGTTAAAAGACTGAGTGCTGCCCACAGAATGGGTCATCCTATCCACTTGATTATTTAAGTTCTCTTTAATGAGGTCACCTTTTGGTGAACATTTACATGAAATGCAAACATCTTCATATGCTTAGTTTATACAGAGAGATCTATCCACATGCCTTCCCCTTATATTTGTCATCAATTTTTCCGTCATGTTCCAAGTCCCAGACTATCCAGCCAGGCTATTAGTTAGGGTCTATCTGCCTATTTTTTTCTCCCAAGGAAAATGTACTAACAGGTGCAGTGCCCAAAGTTCTGTCCATTATTAAGATTTCTCTTCACCACTGTCTTTCAGAATGTTCCCAAAAAAGGCACTGCATGTTTTAGCTGTTCATTTCTGAGTGGTGTCTGCATAATGTACAGGATCACCTGTAAATTAGGTTGTTGTCTTTCTTCTTTTGTCAGCTGATTATGGGGTATACCATGAGACCACCAGCAGATTCTGGGAAACAGAAAGCAATATATCAAGAATAGGAGCCTGGAATATTTGGACTATTTATTTGGGCAAATTACTGGGCCCGCTCATTCACAATGGGCCATCTTTTGATCCATATTTCTGCTAAGCAACCAAATAAACTATTAACACCTTTAAAAAAAAGTTCATGATCTGCAACATTAAATCTAGAATCTTTGCTTAATGAATCTGTATCAAGAAATTCTGTTGTGTTCAGGCTTAAATTCCTTCCATCCTTATATTCTCACATCCTTAAAATCTATTTTCATGTATGTTCCCAGACTTCTGCTTTCAAGAATTAGAAAATGAAAAATTCTTAGGGACTGTGGCATATCTCTTTGTGTGTCACTGAGTACCTTACCTTGAGGAGCTTTCAGAGATTTGAACCTGGTTTAAGACCCAGAGGCAAAAGTGGCTGGTGAAGGTGGATCCCGTCACATTCTTGGCATTGTTTTGCTTGATAACTGCATAAGGGAA
Source organism: Dolichotis patagonum (assembly GCA_004027295.1). Lineage (NCBI taxonomy): Eukaryota > Metazoa > Chordata > Mammalia > Rodentia > Caviidae > Dolichotis > Dolichotis patagonum. Next base: position 6,575 of record PVJX010017765.1, on the reverse strand, counting down.
GGTCATTACTGCCTCCAAAGGCAACAGAACATCAGTTTCTTCAGGCAAGGACAGAGAAGCCAATACCACAGAAAGTAGGTACAGGGATGCCTCTGCCACTAAAGGTGGAAAATCTCTTCCTTTCCCAACATAATCTCATCACAATTTAGGAGCTCAGTGTCCCCAGATTCTTCAGGTGCCCCCTAAATATCTCCACCCCAATTTATGTCATCTTTTCTGACCACTGCACTCAAAGTGCAGATATCCATAGAGGCTAAGCATTAAATTGTGCCATAATTCAGCCAATTGCATGCTGAGGGCTTGGGTTTGGTTATTCAGCAACTTTAGCACTATGGCCACAGGAAAGAAGATTGCCCTTCAGGACACACTGAGAAGCATTTAGTTTGTTTATTCGTGTGTGGAACTTGCAATCCGAATCTTTGAGCTAACCAGGCATCAGCATTTTGTTTCTTAGCCCTTCAAAAATATTCAGAAGTATTGTGCGAAGTCACTGGATTTCTTCTTTCTCATGAGTGGTGAGTGAGGATAATCACATGGATATATGCCACATGTTATTTTAAATAGTCCATTCAGGCTGGGGATTTAGCTCAGTGGCTTAAGCGCCTGCCTGGCAAGCGCGAGGTGTGAGTTCAATCCCCGGTACCCCCCCCCAAAAAAGTCCATTCCACAGATTATCAATACTCTACATTGTCAGAGGGAGAGATAATGGCAACTTTAGGTTTCATCAAATTACAGAGTCAACTCCAGGAACTGATAAAAGAAATGCATCCTTACAATTCTGTTTCTTTAGAACTACTCCTGGTACCAAAATCTGTATTAGACTGGGTTCTCAAGAGGAACACAATTAATAGAAAACACCAAGTATGTATAATTACCCAAGGGGATTTATTAGGTAGGCTTACAGAATCAGAGGTGGGAGAGTCCCCATTGGCTGTCTGCATGCTACAGAGCTGGAAGACCCAGTCGCTGCTCAGCCCAAGAAGACAGAAGCCATAGAACAAGAGGAATCAAGGATGTAGCATCAGTTGAATACTAAGGGCCTGGATACTTACTGGAGATTTTCTGGTAAAAGTCTAGGTTCAAAGGCTGAAGAAGCTGAAGACTCATGTCCAAAGGCAATAGCAACAAAAGACACAACTGCTAAAGCAGCCTGGAGTTCTTCAAAAAACTTTCCCCATCCCCTGTCTGCTTTTTTAATCCATTCAAGCTATAAACCAATGGATTGGTGCTATCCATAACCTGGGTGGGTCTTCGCCAGTTTGCTGCCCAAATGCCAGTCATCTCTGGAAACACTCCAGAGACACACCCAGAATTCAGGATTTCTGAATGTAGTCAGGTTAACATATTACAATTAATGGTCACAAAAACCTTAACTATAGAAAAAGCGCAATGAATTCTCAAGTTTGGGCAACTGACATACTGACCATCTTGCTTTTTCTATACCCACAAGCACTACTCCATTTTTCCCATGAGTTATACCCAAAATACCATTATCACTGCATCTCTAAATATTTATGAAGCTCTAAAAGCAGCAGCTCTTTGAGAATATTGTTTCCACTGAACAGATAAAAAACAGGCTTTAACAGTGTTTTACTTATCAAAAAAAAGTAGAAAAATACAGCCTGGGAAGATCAGTTAGGTGCTCCCATACATCAGGCAAGTTAATCCATTTGGAACTGACACTTTCTGCTGCATTGGGCTCTGTGCTTTCCCAGCCATATTCTGGTACTTCTCAGGTCATCCGTCATCTCCCAAATGACCCTGCAGGGCAAGCGTGTGACTTCATGATTAAGGAGAAAGCTTCCCCAGCGACACAGGCTGCCTAATTCCCTATAGAAAAGTTTTATGATGAACCTGGAATCTTCTTCAGAAGTAGAACATGACCTCCTCCAGCATCTTCATTTCAGTATAATGGCATTTCTCATGGGTCTGGGGCCTAAGTTTTCAGGGAAATAGCTATTAGCTAGAATAAAAACTTTTAAAAAGAAAATAATCACAATGACATCATTATTGCTGGAAATGAAACTGACAGTAATTCCTTAATATCAACTCTCCGGGAGTATTCATTTATCCTATGGTCCACTGTCCTTGGTCATACAGATACTGAACAGAGCAGAGATGGGTTCATCTGCTCCTCAAAGTACACACAAGTCAGGTACCTCTCCAAACAAAGACCACGGGCTCCCCTTCTCTCCAGCCTGAACCAAAGCATCCCTTCTCCATTTTGTTCCTACATCGCCAACAGCTTCTGAGGGATGCTGTGGCAGCTCTCAATAGTCGCTGACTGAAATTCTGTAAGTGTGCCAGGCCTGCCAATGGACATGTCCACCTTGTTTCCCACATTTTTTCCCTATTAAGTGGCTAGGATCACATGTTCTGGAGTCAGGCTGTTTGGCTTTACTGCATGATTCCAGGTAAGTTAAACTTTGTAAAGCAGTTGATAGCTGGTCTAAGACAAAGAGGAATGGGACCAGAGCTGGCCAACTTAGTCTAGAGTGCCTAAGGACACCTGAGAGAAAAGTAATCACCTGGGGGAGCTCCTTGGGCTTCTTTGTAAGTTCCCTGCTTATGTACAATGAACTTTTCACATTGTTCTGGCTGAAAATCAGGATGAGAAAGGAAGATAAAGGGAAGGGGAGTGTGGAGAATTGTGGGTGCAAAATCCACAGTCCTAAAACAACACATGCTCAGGGGTGAGGTGAGTGTGTCCAAGTCCAGACAGCACCACAGTTGGCACGAGACCTTCTGCTCAAAAGCAAGTGCCTCTGTTGTATTGACGTTACTAAGGGAGTTTCTGTCAACTTCTTATCTTCAGCCAGCTCCAGGTCCAATCATGGTCTTAGTCAATCATGGAGCTTCCCCAGATTGCTTTTTCTACTATCCCCACTGCACTTGCAATGCACCCCTGGCAGAGAGGCTTCTGGCAAGGAAGCCCCATGCGTTCCTCAGGTCCAGAAGTGGCTAGCACAGGGTCAAACACTGCTCATGACAGACAACTGTTAAATGTTATGAAGTGGTAGTTCAACATACTGAAAATTAAACTGTATGGAATTATAAGAAAAGATTTTACTAAAAGCAAAGATAATAAACTCTCAAAACTCCCACTTTGTAATTATTTTGCTACACTTAACTTTTATATGTTTGTAGGGTTATTTACGTTGAATATATTTGCGTGGTTAGAAAACTAGATCATGGAGTGCTGGTGGACTTGTCTATCCAAATTCAGTGACTTCACATCACTGCTTTGAAATCAGTCATGGTGAGAAGTAGTTACACCATGAAAATTGGCAAGCTGTTGTCCCAGAGAGGAGGACTGTCAACACTTGCCAACACACCCCTGTGTGACTCCTCTCTCTAAGGCTATACCTGTGAGGACATCTTCAAAGAAGCCTGTATGCCATGGTATACATTCCATTTGGGGAGAAGAGGCAAATCAGATGGTAGCACAGCTAAGAGTATCCAGACACACTTTAATCCTATTTCAGATCCTGACCAACCTTCAGGCTCTCAAGAAATATTGGCTTAGCAAAACCCCTGGGTGATTACATTCCACTTTCTTACCTGGATGTGAGTTTGCACTAAGTATTTCCAGCATAAGTCACACTCCAAACTGGACTTCAATTTTTATGTTTCTGAAGCACACACACAAGTGCTAACCATCTCCAACTTCACATAATTTTTCAAATGCCCTAGACGAGGGGCCATGCGGTAATTAACTGTGCGTTGGGCAGAGTGACCACTGTAGATCTGAAGATGTGTGGGAGGTCTCCTTCCTAGCTGCACCTACTGCTTAACTGCAGCTGAGTGTAAGAGAGGCCCTGTCATCATTTATTTTTTCAAAAGAAATTAGGAATGTGGATTTTTAAACATAGGAGTCTCCCTTATTTTAAGTTGAAAAGTATTTCATATTGTCATGGATACTTCAGGCTAAACCCAATGTTGCCAAGTTAGTTCCAGGCCACCTGTAGCAGACCTGGGGCCCATCTGATTTCACCTGGACACTTGGCTACCCTGTTGTCAGCCCTTATTTAGCCTGGGGTGGTACTCATGTCTTCTCTGCTTCAAGCTTTTGCAGATGCCTCTTAAGCACTTCAAAAAAGCAAAAATGGGTTGTTCTTCCCAGGGTCATCTTTAACCAATGAGAGACAGGAATGTGGATCCAGGTTCCAGCAGCTCTGGCCGCTGGTCTGATAATTGTGAAACAGGTTCTAAGTTATTTCTTAGGGATTTCCATTGGAGCTGAGTTCAACCCACACTGCTAACCTGGCAACTTATTTACTCACCCTTTACAGGTCATTTGCTCTGCTCTGGTTCTACTTCTTGGAATCACTTTATAAATAAACTTCCTGTACTCAAGTCCCTGTCTCAAGGTTTGCTTTAAGGGAAACTAGTCACCCACCGGATAGATGCCCTCGTTCCAGGCTTCACCCATGCTGATCCTTCCTTTAGACTAAATCTTACCTGTTCTTCAAGAATCTGCCTCAAGACCAATTCCTTTGGAAGTCTTCTATAACCCTTCCCTTCTCCCAATGCTCTAGGGTTCCCTACATTGGTTCCCCAATTCTCACACTTCTTGCATTCATAAACTATAAGCTCCAAAAGAGAAAGAACTGACTCTTTCTCACTGCACACCCAGTACTGTACCCAATTTGTAGAATGAATGAAATTACATTAGGAATGGTGATCTTCCAACTTTAGCACTACCGTTCATTTGATCCTAAAAACACTATTTGCACTCCTGCTTTATAGAAGAGGAAAACTGGACCTGGACATGATTGAAGTCATGGGACAGAGTCCACTGTAACACCTTTACATGTTGAGGCTTCACACCCAACATCAGAGTGTCTAATGGATGTCCAGAGGTTTGTCATTTCCCTACACTGACTTACCAGAGCACAGCCAAAGCTCCTTGTAGAGAAAAGTAGGCTGACTAACTAGGGTAGCTTACTAGGCTGACCTTAATTTTAAGCAGTTATGTTTTACGTTTTTTCAGGTACATTTTTAACGAGCAGAAACCTAAATTCATTCACAAATGACTTAAAACAAGTTTTTGCTATTTTAAATTTCAGCTCTTATATTTCTTTAAAGTTCCACGAGGTCTCCTAGTCGCCATGATTTTTCTCATGGTGCTCATACACCCTCTCAAACATGTGGAAAACGTTAACGTCTGTTGTCACTCTTTGTTACTAATTCTGTCATCTGTTTTGCTTCTGAGTCTGGTTTTTCTTTTGTTTTTAAGATTAACCACTAAAATTTCCTCTTGGATAATCAGTAACCTTAAAAATTACATTAGATTACTACAGGTAGAGCATCCTCAATACAAAAACCTAAAATAGTGATATGCTGCAGACGGCAAAATATTTTGAGCAACACGATATAAGTGAAAAATTCCACTTTGTTTCATGAACAAAATTATTTTAAAATATTGCACAAAATCGTCAGGCTATGTGTATAAAGTATATCTGAACAAAAATGAATTTCACATTTAGACTTGGATCCCCGTCACAAGATATCTTATTATGCATATGCAAACATTGCAAAATATGAGCAAATAAGAAACCTGAAAAACTTCTCCAAAGTATTCTTGACCTGTAATCGGGTTGCAGAAAATAAGAATATCAAAGAAAAAGGAAACCAAAATATATTATTTCATACCACTCAATGCCATATAAAATTAGAGGTAATATCAGAAAATTTCAAGCGACAGGAATTCAATCTCTCATGTCCATATACACATAGACACAAACCAAATTTACCATGCACTAAGTTTTTCATTTCTAAACAGTGTTAAAAAGGTCGTCAGGATTGGTCATTAACACAAGTTCATTTAGTGACTAAACACAATTCCATTTTTACAAATTTTAATTTTGTTTTCAGTACTTGCCATTGAACCCAGGGCTTTTGCACTGACTGAGCTATCTGCCCAAACAATCCTGTTGAGGCTTAGCTAAATTGCTAAGTTGTCCAGGGTGGACTCAAATTTGTAATCCTTCTGTTTCAGCCAGAGTGCTAGGATTATAGATATGAGCCATATGTCCAACTTCCAGAATTTTTTAATAGCCTATACATTAAAATATGAACCCTGATTTATAGAGACTTATATACAAAGTGTTCTGAGCCAAGCATGTTAATTTTAGAACCTCTCTACATGGACAGAGCCTATAAAACATATTGAAAGAAACAATGCACATTTACAGCTTAAAGTTTACTTACCTGCTGTGAAAGCATTTTAAATCCTGATGTGAAGATGACTTCTCTATTATACAGAAAACTGAAACTTGTGGATGAAGACTTGAATTCAGATATCTTGAGTATTTTCCTGGTCAATATTTTCACCAATTTAGAACAACTATTGTGAAGACAACGAGGTATACAGTGTTGCCTGTTACTGTTGTCCTGGTGACCTGCTGTGATGTTCTGTGCCAATTTCACTATACTGTCTCAATTGGCTTTATTCCATCCTGTTTTTTTTTGTAACTGTTTGCAGCCTCACTGTGTGTTCACTTTGTATGCCTTAATTTTGTAACATGAACAGCTATTTCTGGGAGGACAGTATGTGGTTTGTCAACTAGTGA
>PVJX010017764.1:0-37752 GCA_004027295.1 Dolichotis patagonum | reverse complement strand
TCCCCCAGCCTGGCCCCACTCTAGCTGGGCCCTTGGCTGGACTCCTACACAATTTATTTGACGTTTTATTTTGGTTTCCCTTACCCCCCAATCTGTCGGGGAGCCCTTGCCCTTCACCTAGCTCCCTTGGCCAGGAGTGAGGGAGCCATGGCCTTGGTGAAGCTGCCCTCCTCTTCTCCCCACCCCCCCACTATAACCCTAGTGGGGGAGCAGGGGTTGGGTGCTGCTTGTGGTTTAGTTTTTTTTTTTTTTTTTTTTGGTTTGTTGGTTTTTTTTTTTTTTTTTTAATTCAATTTGGAATCAGAATGCTGTGGATTCTGGTAAATGGTCCTTGTGCCCTTCCCCCTGACTTGTCAATGGTCTGATCCTGTTCCCCATAGCTCTTTACCCCAACATCACCCCCACAGACTGGGGACCAGCTCTCTTCCCCTGCCTGTCTCTCCCTGAACCCCTTTAGATGGGGAGGGAAGAGAACAGGGGAAGGGATGTGCCCCCTCCTCAGGCATCTGGGAGGGCCCTGCTCCCATGGGCTTCACCCTTTCCTGTGGGCTCTCTCCCCGACACATTTGTTAAAATCAAACCTGAATAAAACTACAAGTTTAATATGAAGCCCTCAACTGAGCCACTTAACTTGAATTAAATTTATTGGGTATCTGTTGACTGGCAGATGTATTCAGGACTCAGACTAAATGCCACCTAATGACAGTTTATTACGGTCCACTGTCTCACTGTGACTTAAGTGTTTCCCACCCTCCAAGCAGCTTTGTAGTATTTCAGGCGCCTGGGTGGGAAGTGATGCAAACAGCAGCAGGCAGGGATGGCAGGTAGGTTTTATTGATCTGGGACACATAGGGGAGATCCTCACCCGTGGCGGGTGGAATTGAAGAAACAAATCTGATGGTCACTTATGGTAGAAGCGTGGGTTCTGGCTGTGTTGGATGAAGGGGAGCCGAGGGCCAGGTTGACTGGTAGTGGCAAAGCCTGACTGGGTGGTAATGAATGAATGAATGCTGTCAGTACTCTCCCACTTAACACCCTTACAGAAGCAACCCTAGAGAGGAGGAGACCACCACAGGACACTAGCCACCTATCTAGTTTCCCTTTAGGGGTTTTCGTTACCGTCCTTACCTTTCCTGCTGGTTGCATTTGCACAGGGAGCTGAGGGGAGGTGAGGAGTCCAGGTGCTGGGTGCAGAGCTTGGGGGTGCATGGGGCGCAGAGAAGACTGCAGAGGCAAGTTGACATTAGCGTACTACAGGCTCCTCTTAACCTATCCCTCACCTGAATCTCCCCTGGCCCATACTCACTGAGTCAGAGAAGCCAGTCTGCTGATTAGCATGTTCCATCTGCTTTTGCAAGGACAGAGCACCACTAGGTTGGAGGAATCCTATGTGGGAAAGAAGGCTGTGTAAAGTAAGTATGAGAGTAGACCCAAGGAGCCAGGGCTGCTGCCCACGGTGTTAATCACCTGTCTGGGTGGGCTGAAAGTGGCCATGCACGGCATAGGGCTGTGGCTGTGGCTGAGATAAGTACTGCACTGCAGGAAATGCTGAAGGTGCTGAAAAAGGCAGGAAGGCCACCCGTCAGGACTTCAAGGTTATCTCTGCACTTTGAGGAAAGCCCATCCATCTTTCCTCCCCATCACTCACCTCTGAGCTGCTGGCTAGGACTGTAGGCTGGCTGAGTGGGCCCATAGTGAGGTGGGGGCTGAGCAGTCCCATAGGCACCACCTGGGCTGCCTTGGAATTGCCCATGCTCAGGGGTGCCTGCAAAAGCAGCAGCTGAGCCCACATAGTGCCGTGTCTAGAAAAAATGAAAACTCAAATCCTGTAAAGTCCTTGAAAGCAGAAACTCAGGGCTGGAATTGTAGTTCAGCAGTATAGCATTTGCCTAGCATGTAAAACTCGGTTCAAACCCAGTAGGGGGGACCTCAGGAACTTGTTATTTCTATGGTGCGCTCCCAGCCCCATACAGTAAGTCCTTTGTACACCTCTGGACAGGAAATCTAGAGGAAATTCTAAAGGAAAAAGTAACAGGCTACACATCCTTCTCCTCTCACCGTAAGCACTTGGGGTCCAAACATCTGTTTGGCTCTGTCAGCTGCCATGAGGGTCCCTGGGCGATTGTGTCCTCCAGGACTCCCTGGAAAAGGAGAGGGGCTTTAGGATGCTGCAATGGGAAGCCACAATCTCCAGGAGGGCCCTTTCTGTCAGGTGGCTTAGTCCTCACCCTGCATGCTGAGGAGGTGAGTTCCTGTGTGAACAGTCAGGCTCTGCTGGTATGCAGCTGATGTCAGTGTGGTCAGGTCACTGGAGTACAAGAAAGACAGGTAACCCCTCTTTTGCCATTAAACACCAATTTTGCGACCTGTTCCCAGTTCCATTTTGTTCCCGTTTTTACTTTTAACTCTGATCCCACCTTTGCTCCTTTCGCCTCCGTTTTTCTTCCTCATGTAAAACTTTCTTTAGCTGCAGGAAAAGCTGGTGCTTCTCTTCCTGTAGAGCCAAAAGCTTCTCTTGCAATTTCAAAATCTGGGAGGGGAGAAGGAAAGAAGAGGTAAGCAGGCGAGTCAAGCGAAAAAGCCACAGCTGGAAGTGATCAGGGACTCATTACTTGTTCTTTGGTTTCCTCTAGTGACATTCTCTCTTCCATCTCCTTTTTTTTTCTTCTCTCTTGTTCCTCTTTCATCTTCTGCTCCATCATCTTGTCCACTTCTTCCTCCTCTGGAGAATCGGGTAGAATGGGCAAATGGCAGGGTAGTGAAAATCGAATGTTAAAAGAGACTGAAGACCAATAAAGGTCAGTTACCCTACCACTTCCTTGAAAAGGCTTTTTTCTGTCCCAGGGACAAGTTTTATTAGGTGCTCTCCAAGGTCCTTGCCAGCTCAAGGTGTTTAAGACTAGGCCCCTTCACTCCTGCGTAAGACTGTTACCCTGGACACACTGCACAGCCCGTGAATGCGGACCAGCTCTGGCACGGCGGAGCCACGCTGGCCCGCCTGTCCATCCGCCCCGCGTCTACCCCGACTCTGCCGGCTCACCCTGCCGCTTGCGCTCCCGCTCCATCATGATGTGCCGGTGCAGCGCTCTAGCCATGGCGTTAGAAAGCTTGGGGCGCTCCAAGAGCGCGGGCATCGTGCTGCCGGGGTTGTGAGGGCCGCAAGGCGCCCCTCTCTGTCACTGGCTGCCAGACCTCGGGCCGGGCCTTTCGGCGGGAGGGCACTCAGCGGAGATGCACGCCAGGGCCAGGCGGGTGCCCGTACTGGCGGCGCGAGTCACGTGTCCCGCGAGTCCGCCGCTCGCCAGGCCACAGCCACACCCCAGGACGCGCGCGCACCGCACGGGGGCCAGCGGCCGGGCGCCCCCGCCCCTCCTCGCAGCCTCGGGCGCCGACTTCCAGCCCACCCCTACCCCACCAGTCTTCTGGGCGCTCTCCACGGCCTCCGGCGCGCCTCGGCTCCAGCGTCACATCCGGCGGCGGGCCGAGTCCTTCCGGGGTCACGGAGGCTGCGGGCCTTGCGAAAGTGAAACGCGGAAGCGCACGGGACGGGTACCCACGAGTCCAAACCCTCGGCGGGCGGGCCGAGCCCGGGGTGCACTTCCTGCAGGGAGCGCCAGACTGAGGCCGAGGCGTGTGCTCCGAGTATTTATTGGCTCCTTAAAAACCCGAGTCAGTAATAACTGTACAGAGGGTCCGCGGCTTCCTCGCGCCTCCCCTTCTCCCCCACTCCCGCCTGATGGCCCCGAAAAACAGCAGCTTCTTGTGGGTACAGGGAGAGACTCCTCTGGGATTCACAGTAACCAGAAACAAAAACGGAAATAAATTAAGTGATGGAGAGGGGCAAAGTAGGGATTCATGTTCCCCAAATCAGTGCATGAAAGCTGGGCTCCCCACAAGCTCCCTGCCGTTAGAGGGAGTGTGCTTGGCCGCTGGACACGGAGATGGATCCACTTCCCATCCGATCTGAGCCTGCCTAGTGCGCCCGCGTCTCCCAGGCCGGCACCGGCACCGTGCATGCCGTGGGTCACTGGCATGAGGTGGAGGCAGTCTTCACCGAGTCCTGGGCGGAGGCCCAACTGTGCTTGTAGTAGTGGTGTCTCACCCCTCACTCATTCCACCCGTACCAGCAGGGCATAGAGGAGTGTGGCCCCCTTCTCCTTAGTGACCCACTCAAGTTCCGCTGGGCTGAAGTGAGGGTCAGGAGGTTCTCCGAGAGCAGCGGAAGGGGGTCCATGGGTGTAGGAGCCAGGGCGCACACAAACCTGGAACGCCACCTGAGCCTGGTGCGTCCGCTGGGATTTGGGGTCCCGGAATCTGTCACCCAAGCAGAGACAAGGAAAGTGAGGCCTCCGCCTCGAGGGCTGCCCCTGGCTAACTGTTCCCACCACACAGGCCTTACTGTCCCTTGGAAATAATTCCCAGCAAAAGACACTCAGCTTCAGCTGTTTGCTACTTGCAAGGGTCTGAAGTCTCAGCTACTTTCAATACCTTCTTCATAACTTTGCTCAAACCTCATTTTTGGAGGTGGGCAGTAGCAATCCTTGGGATTGAACCCAGGGCATTCACACTTAACTATCGCCCCCCAGTGCTTTTTTAATTTTGAGACTGTGTCTTGCTAAGTTATTAAATTGCCCAGGTTAAGGGCTGGGAATTTAGCTCAGTGGTGCAGCACCTGCCTGGCAAGCTTGAGGTCCTGCATTCAATTCCTGGTACCCCCCCCCATAAATAAATAAATAATTGCCCAGGCTGGGTGTGAACTTATGATCCTCCTGCCCCAGCCTCTCACAGTGCTGGGATTATAGGCCTGCACCACCGCACCTGGCCAAACCTCACTTTTTGATGATGTCTAACCTGATACCCTATTTATATGACCACTCCAAGCACATGCCTCTTGTTTATTACACTTTCACTTTTCTATTGTTTTCATAGTAGTCACTTACCACCTTTAACAATGCTGAAGGCATTATACATGAACATTTCCTAAAGTGAAAGACTAAGATCTGCAAGAACAAGGTTCCTTTGTTCTTTCACTAAAACAGCTTGTTCTAAACAGTAATCTGTTCAATGAATGAATGAGGAAAAGACTCGAGGTGAAGAAGCAACTAGCAAGCCAGGATAGGAAAAGGTGGATGTACAAATCATGCCCCCCTAAGAGGTCTGGCACCGCCCCCCTCAGGTCTGATTCCCCAAAGCACTTCAATTCTTATACTCACTGCACTTTGGAGGCCAGGGTCTCGGCCCCAGCATACTGAAGAGAGGGAGAAAGCAGCACTGGGGGCGGCTGCTCTTCCCGGGGAGGTGCACAGTTCTCACCAGGCTCCTCAAATCCCACCCCAGGCTCTCCCTTCAAGGGGCGACAGCTCAGGATAGAGGCAGTACCTAGGAGGACAGCTGGGTCAGGGCAGCCCCTGGGCCTCCAGGTCCAGCCTTGCCTCCCTCTCCCCAGTGCTCTGCAGTACCTGCTCCCAGCTCCCCTCGGTCCAGCACCCTCCGTACAGCTGCCACACTGCTCCCATGATATGCCATGTGCCACTTTTTGGTTAGTGTCCCAGCTTCCAGGCGGGGATTCACCCTAAGAGGAAAAGAGAGAAGGCAGACAGCACAATGGTCACTGGCTCCAGAAGATTAGCCCCTTTTCCGTCATTTTTTGCATACACTCGTGGAATTCTCCTTTCCTGGGCGGGGGAGCACTGGAGAAATGCCTGAATCTGACCCATACATACCTGAGGTTAAACCTGCACCAACCAAAGGGCAGAGCATATTCCCGGGGGGGCTCCCCTCTGCGCCTGTGGGCCTCATCTCCTCGTAGCTTCCGGCAAGACTCACAATAGCACAGGCTCCGCTTTGGTGGAGGCATGAAATAATCCTCTGTGGGACAGTGAATAGCAGGTTTGCTGTGGACTCACAGCCTGGTCTCAACCATGCTGCTGCTCTCGAGCTGCCTCCAGGGCTCTGGACATGGCCTTGGCCTGCTCGTAGCAGTGAGGGGTGGGTTCTGAAGGACTGGGACTCACCAGGAAGCAACAGCAGTTCTTGGAAGCGGGAGCAAAGCGCATGGTACTCGCAGCTCTTTAAAGGGCTAGCAGCAGGAGGTGGACCCCAACACACACTCTCCTTGATACCTGAGGGAGCAGAGGGGGCACAGGTCACAGGACCTGGGGCTAGAAGGATGGGAGCAGGGGAGTGGAGTAGGATGACGGTCCCTTTGGGGCAGCGCACCATCCACCATATCAGCTTTTTCCATGTCCCCTTGGGTTCCGGCACTCTTTCCACTGGCAGCTCCTGGTTCAGGGCTCACAATTGTCACCTACAGGGGAGAGGATCAGCCAAAGTTTGATCAGCCCCCAGAGCCTGCTGACCCCTTCTGTGGACCACAAACTTCCCAGTCTCCCGGGTACTCCCTCCTTTCTATCTCCATGGCCACTAACCTGTTCGCACTGCCCATAGAGATCCACAAGAGCATGGCAGGGCTGGGGCACATCTGGCACAGCTACCCCCTGGTCCACCCCATTGACATGGAGATGCAGTCCCCCAGAGCTGTCTAGCCGCAGTCCTAAGATGGTGCCTTCGGGACACGAGTCCAGATTTGGCCCAAACTTCTCACAGATCTGCAAGGAGAGACCTACTGTTTTCCAGAGCTCGGACTCCCCCCACCAGTGGGCATCCTGGCCTTTCATCCGCTTCTGGTTGCCAGTGCCTGGGCTTTATCTCTATCCTTGCTCACTGCCTAGGTTATACCCCCACTTTAGTTATCTGTCCCTTCTGCCCCCCAACTGTAACACTGGTAATGGCAGACACACAAGAGGAAGAGGCAGGCCTAAGACCAGGTAATCACACTCACACCCTTGCCCATCCACTTCCTTCAGATCTTCGGTCCTCCTCCCAGGACTCCAAATTCCACTGCTCCCTTTCCGCCAGCCCCTACCCACTCAGAAGCCTGGGCCTCTCTTTGGCTCCCCACTCACTTTGAGACCATTGTGGAAGATACCGCGGCCCCGAAGCAGCCAGGCTGCCCGTTTGAAGGCACAGGCAGAAGCAGGAAAGTTGAGCCTCTCAGGTGGGCAAGTGATGACACCCAGGACGAGAGAAGATGTCCACTGTCGGTTCAGAAAGTCTATCCGAACCTGCAGAAGGAACTGCTCTACAATCACAGCCTCCAAGGCAGAGAATCAACTTACCCAACTGAACCAGCCACCTCTCCAGCCAGGAAGGGACACCTCCCAGGGTACAGCCTGGGTTCTTGCCCTCTTATGTTTGGATAGATCAGAAACTATAAACTCACATGTTTCCTTCCTTTTTATTTGTGTATGTGCATGTGTATGTGGGGGATGGAACTCAAGGGTACTGTACATGTTAGACAAGCGCTCTGACTCAGCTGTGGGCTGCCCCATCCTCTCCCTCTCACTTTTGAGCCTTGGTGCCCAGCTAACTGCTGTATCTTTCAGTCTGCAGAAGAAAAGCTCCCTTTGCGAAGAATGGCACTATACCCTGGAGCAAGAACTAGGGAGATGGCAAGGCACACCTGGACCAGTAGCTGGGGCACCAGGGGCTGGCTGATGACAACGATGCCCTGATTGTAGCTGGCCACCCGTGTGGCTGTACGGTTCCCATTGGACAAGAGAATATTCTTCCCGTGGTTCTCCAGGAACTCGAGGACTGTGGGCATAATACCCATCTGATTCTGGTCCTGATGTGGAGAGAGACAGTGAGCTACACCAGGACTACTGACGAGCCTATCCCACCCCACTGGGGCGCACACCAAACTCAAGTATGAGCCTTTACCAGACCGCTGGAGAACCTGAGAGAACCTGACACCTTATGGCCACCAACTGCCCATCCACATGCCCAGCAGGCCCTGCTGCAGCCTCTTACTCCCAAGCCACGCTCCTCGCTCTCGTCGTCCTCCTCGCCCTCACTGCCAGTGTCTGAGCTGGGGGAAGGAGGGTGGGTGATTTCTGGCTCCTCCAGCCTCGTGGAACTGACAATGGACACACTGCGTACAGGCCCATATAGATCCAACACAGCCCACACATTCTAGGGACAGAAGACCCAGGTGTCAGAGACTAGTATATTACTTCCACTCAATAACCCACACCCAGAACCCAAGACAGTCTGTAGGTCTACCTTGGCAATCCCAGTGGCCGCAGGCCCCATGTCCTCTCCATCTACCAGGATGTGCATTGTGTCATCTGCCCCCCGACGAATGCCCACACGGCTCCCCACCTATATCAAAGTTGGACGGAGACAGGCATTCAGTCCACCTCTCTCTGCTTTTTTATGCCTAGTCCTGCCCACCACTGCCCTGGAGCCAGCTGCTTTACCCCTAGTCTCTCAAGGTTCCGGCCATAGTTCATCCTCTGGAGCTGCCCATCACGCCTCACTTCACAGCTGGACACCATCCAGGTGGTCTTTGTCCGGAGCTCTGGCAGGGAAGGAGGCAGCCCAGGCCCACTGCCTGCTCCAGGCCCCATCTCCCCTGGCACTAACGTGGTCAGCCCCAGCCGGAGGGAACCTGCCCACTTCTCATCTAGCTCTTCCACTTTCACCTGTGAAACAAAAGATATTAGTGGGCCCTATCTCCTGAGCCAACACCACCCCCCACTACATCCCCACCGCCCACCTCAAACACTTCCTCAGCCTTGAGCTCCTTGGTGCTGAAAACAAGGCCATGGGAATAGCCAACTGCCCGCACTGCTCTTGTGCCATCCTCTTCCAGAGTGACATTCTTGCCACAAGTACTGTGGAATCGGTGAGCCACGCCAGCCACTGCAGACAGATGGTCACAGAAAGAGGTAGGATTAGGATAAGAAGCTTCAGATGAGATGCAGAGCAAAACTTGTCATGAAACAGGAATGGATACTAAGGTTCCATATGTCACTACTCCTCAGCACCTCTCAAAACTTCACCACAGCATGCCTCATCCTCAAACCTGGAATGCCCAACATGTGGGACGCTGGTTCCTGGGTATGTCCCACGTATAACCCCGCTTCCTGACCGCTTGCTGAGGGGCCTTTTCCCTCCTAGAACTAGCAGCATCTCTGAACAGCATGCCTTAGGCCCACAGCAGGCACCTGGGGAGTGCAGAGGGAAGGATTTCTCAGTGGCAGTGTTGCTGGTTGCCAGGCTGTTGTCCATGGGGCCAGTGGCACTGGTGATGGACACTTGGACACACTGGCCATAGAGATCCACTACAGCATACACCTCTGCAAGAAAAAGAAGGGGTCAGAAGCCTGAGAGCCCAGGCAGTCTGAGTTGAGCATGGCTGGCCAGAAGCCACAGAGCAGTCACCTTTACCCGGAGGCAAGCCTGAGCAGGCAGCGCCTTGATCCTGGCCGTTGATGAAGTAGTGCAGGTCACCCTTGGCAGTTCGCATCATGCCAATGCGCGCGCCTGTGCCCAGTGCATCCAGGTCACACCCATAGTTGTTGCGCATAGTGTTACCATCTTGCATAATGGCTGTGCCGCTGGGGAGACAGCAGGAGTGGGTTAGCCTCCCAGTTCCAACCCCACACTGGCCCCAGCTAAGTCTGTCTGTCACAGCCCTCCAGTGTCCGGGACATGAAGGGGGTGTCTTGATCTTGATCTGGCTCTGAGGTACCATCCCGTCTCCTTTACAACTGGTAACTCCTCAGGAAAGAGCAAGAATTCCCCCAAGTCAGGGATAAAGCTCCTACAGGCTGGGTAGGGCTTCCCAGGATTGAACACAGTGCGGCAAGATCCCCAAGTCTGCCACTGCCTTCGGCGCTACAGGCCTACACCCTGAACTCCGCCAGCCACACTCAGCCCCGCCAAGCTGGTGCTGACCTCAGCATCCATGTATCATAGTCAATGTCTGTCATGGTATTGGGGAACTCCAGGTCTTCAGGTCTGATGGCAGTCACTCCTAGGAGAAGGCAGGGCAAGTCAGAGCCCACCCCACAGGCCACAGGCATCCAGTGTACAACCCAGACACAGCTGCCTCCTCACCGGCCTCAATGGAGCCTGACCAGCGGTCTACCATCTTCTGGATGACAATTTCAAACAGCTCTCCATCTCGCAGAGCCCTGCCAGGAAAGCAGCGGTCACGGAGGCCCTACTAGGGTGGGCAATAAGACAGCAGACACATGAAAGTCCAGAGACTGACCGGTTGGAAATGACAATGGCATCGTTGAACTCGCTACGGCAGTTGTGGCGCAGTGCAGTGCGGCCCCCGTTAGTGATGACCGCATTACTGCCATGCAGCTGGTGGAACCGCAGGTCAGAGCCTCCTGCCCCTGAGGATGGGGAGCTTGGAGATACCTGGTTGTTCCCCTCAGGGAGTGGCTCAGGAACTGGAGGTACCTCTGCAAAAGTTGACATCCCTCATTAGGATTAGGTCTCTGGGTACCTCTCCAGCCTTCCAAGGCCACCCTAACCCCCTGCCCCAGCAGAGCCTGGCCTCACCCACGTCGTCCACAATGGTGGCCTGGGCCGCCTGGCCATAAAGATCAACGACAGCATAGACACCCGGGGGCACATTCCAGGCAGCAGGGCCCTGAGTCATTCCATTGACAAAGAAGTGGAGAGTCCCGTCCTCCCGCCGCACCACGCCCACCGTGTCCCCTGCCTTGGAAGAAGGGGGGCTGGAGTGAGGAGTCAGGCAGAGTTCCTGCCTGGGATGGTCCTGCATTCACCCTCCTTGCCAGCTCCCTGACTGCTACACCCAAGCACTGCACCCTCTCTCCCACCTTGAGGCGGTCCAAATTGTGCCCATATTCATCCAAGATGGTGGTTCCATTGTGCATCACACCATTCCCAGTCATCATCCAGGTTCCTAAGGGGACCAGGAGAAACATGAATGAGAGGCCAAGTTCTTTATACAAAAAACTCCCCCGCACTGAGAGCCCACACTGTCTTTACTGAGATCCAATTTTCTTCTCAGTGAGACAAGAAAATTGAAGTTCCCAAGGCAGCCAGACTCCACCCTCACGGCTTCTATAGACACTGGACAAACCATCGCAAGTGTGATGAGTAGGAAAGGCGCTAAAGAACAAGGACCAGAGCTGCCGGGATGGCTTCTGCTCCAGCACCCAATCCCAGCCCTGCCCTTGGGAGCTCACCAGAGCGCAAGTTGGTCATGGTGGAAGGCAACTGGAGGTAGGCAGGGTTGTGGGTAGTGACTCCAATCTCGATGGAGCCAGCCCATTTGTCCACCATCTTGTCAATGCGCACCTGGAATACTTCTCCGTCCCGCAGAGCTCTGCTGCTCAGCACTACACCATGATTGAAGTCATCAGTGGCACTGAGGATACAGCAAGTGGGGACTCAGATCCCAACACATACTGAGTGTGCCAAGGCTCAGCCTAGCAACACCTGGCATCCACTGCCCCAAGCCAACCAACTAGACCTCACACTTTAGGAAGGTCCTGATCTTTTTGTCCCAGACTCCCTAGACCAGACTCCCTCTACCTCCCCTGTCCCCACCTTGTCCCTTTAATCCCATTACAGCCCCTTCTGCAGCTTCTCTCCACCCCATGGGCCATACTGGGGCCTCAAGGCAGTGCGTCCCTCGTGGGTAATGGCTGCCTTCTGCCCACAGTTGGGGTGAAAAAGCAGGCGCTCAGGTTCCGCTTGGGCAGCTGGAGCAGCACGGCGGAGAGCGCCCTCAGGAGACAGTGCCCGCAGAATGGCGTTGTTCCGGCGAAGACGGTCACTGTGATTATTGTTGTGGACAATGGTCACCTTCACAGCCATCCCATACAAGTCTACCACACCATACACCACTGGGGGTGTCAAAGGGGTAGCCACACCTGAGAGGGAGGAAAACGAGAGATGAATAGTCACAAAAGAAAGCAAGCACCACAGAGAATGGAAGATGAAGTCCAGATCCCACTGAGAGCCCAGGCCGACAGCCATCTCTGAATGTCCCCTTACCTTGATCGATGCCATTAATGAAAAAGTGTAGGGCAGAATTGGACTTCCTTGTGAGACCAATATGGTCACCCTCCTAGTGAGAACAGAAAAACAGTTCAGTATGGAATCTAGCCATAGTCCCAAAGCAGTCCCGGGACCTCCTTACTACCCTATTCCACAAAGGACCTGCTCCCAAAGGTATTCATGCAAGTCTGAGACCAATCGACTGCTGGGCAGGGCGTGTCCCAGGTCCCTGTTTTCCAGACATTTCCTGAATGCTCAGTGTATGTGTTCACTTCAGTAGCACATAATGCTGACACTCAATGTAAGTGAGGCAGTTAAGTCAAACCATTTTATAAGCATCAACTTCCTTAAATCTATATAATTGTTACAGGAGATATGTGGCATGTGTGAAGCTACAGGTTCAAACCCAAGCACGGGGGGAAAAATAAAAGTACTATTAGATTCATTGTACTATTAGACTCATCGTAGAGCCTGTTGAGGAACTCTGCCTTCTGAGAAAGAACCTCATGCAAAGACAAAGGATTTCGTGTTAGATTAGAGACAACTACATGGCACCCAGGCAGAAACACAGAGAACCCAAGGCTCCTCTGGAATTGCACCCCCTTACCTGTAGCTCATCCAGACTGAATTCACAATACTCCCGGCGGGTGCCCTTGCCATTGGTCAGGATCCCACAGCCACTCATCATGATGGTGCCTGAGCAAAGGTGGATGCTTGCTTAGGATATGGTCTTCCTTCCCTTTAGCAACCCCAGGCTATATCCTCATTCCTGCCTGGGGCTGGTACCTGACTGCAGGTTGGTCATGGTGGCCGGGTACTCCAGGTTGTTAGGGTTGTGGGTAGTGACACCAATCTCAATGGAGCCTGACCACTTATCTACGAGCTTGTCGATACGGATCTGGAGTTAAACAACAGCAAGTAAATGAACAGGAAACTCAAGTGCAGAGAAGGAACCCTCAGCCCTTATTTCCCAAGCCCCACCTGCCATTCATTTCATCAAGGACTGAGTCCCACTAGTAGCTCCCACAGGGTAAGCCAGTCAGACCTGAGGGTCCTATATACCTCAAACATCTCATTGTCCCGAAGTGGGCGATTGGTCATGACAACTCCGTTGTTGAATTCATCCAGAGGCCTCCGGCGCTCAGCTGTCTTATTATTGTTGCTGAGTTTGATAAGGGTGCCACACTTCTCATGAAAGAGCAGGGCATCATTGGAAGTGAGGATGGGCGAAGTGGCAGTACCGCTAGATCCCAGCCCATCCCCTGCTGGTGGGGAGCTCAGGTTCACATTCAAGAGCCCCCCGTTGTAGGCAGACAGGATGGTATTGCTCACCACCTCAGAGAGCTCCATGCTGGCAAAGTCTACAGCACCAGGACAAAGAAAGAAAACCAAGACAAGGCTCTACACTCTGGCTTAGCATTCTCCCTTCCTACCCCTCTCCTGAGGTTCTTCCTTGTACACCTCACTTCCCAGAGGCCCCCAAAGCCCTCACCATTATGTGACTCAAGGCTGTTAGGAAATGTCTCCAGCTGGCCTGTGCTGGGGACACTGTGAAGGCTGGGGCCAGGCCGGATGGGAGAGGAGTAAGCGCTCAGCCCCTGCTTCAGCCACAGCCAGATCTTTTCCTCTAGGCCCTGTTCTCCTGGTAACAGACTCGGGGGTCCGAGCAGCTCTACCTGCCTAGCCTGGATCTTTACTTTTGCTCTATTTCTTCAGCCACACTCCCCGACCCATCCCTCCACCACAGCCCTGGCTGTGTTCTTACCTTCATCCCCAGAGGTCCCCTGTTCAGCCAAGGTAGACTCTTCAGGGGGTGCTGAGGGCTCAAGGGGAGTTGAGGGGATAGGAGTAGGGGGACTGAAGCCTGGCTCAGTGGGGAGCACGGTGATCTGGGTGCACTTGCCATAGAGGTCCACGACGGCCCAGACACGAGAAGGCAGGCCTGTAGCAGCCACACCGCAGTCCCGCCCATTCACCCAGAGCCGCAGCTCCCCAGCAGCTGTTCTCTCCACACCCACTCGGTCCCCTTCGCCAAGCTGGTCCAGGTCTTGTCCATACTCCTCGAGCACAGAGCGGCCATCCTTCAGCACCGAGCAGCCTGACACTACCCATGAGCCCCCCTTTAACCCTGTGGCACTGCTTGGGAAGTCCAGCACACTGGGATCCAACGCAGTCACCCCAATTTCAATGGAGCCACTCCAGGAGTTGACCTATGTTGGAGACAGTGGACAGAAAGATTCAGGATGGGCCATCATTGGGGAACTACTAGGAAACTACATTCCACATGCCATTGTGCACCTCTTCTCATCTCTCAGGCACCACCCAGAAATGCAGGCCCACAAGTCATTTTCTAGACCCCACCTAGGCAATTATTTGGTTCTATTTTCCCCTAGTAAGTCCACTCTGTGCAAAGGTGCTAAGTGGTTATCACACTACTCTTTTCCTCATAAGCAAGTTAAACTCCTTTGTTCCAGCTTCCTGTCTCTTCCAATCTTCCTTATTTTCTGTGGCCCTTCAACCACCTCAATGCACACGCTTTCTATGTCCACACTGCTTTCTCTACTTTATCACTCTCTTCCCCCTGCCCAACTCTCTCTTAGGTTCAGACTCCTCCCAGATTCACTCTCCTCCCAAATTCCTTCTCTTACACACCTCTCTCTCCCACAGAGTATCTCACCTCATCTGTCTTTCTGGCTCTGCCTTACAGTATGTCTGTCCTTCAATGGTTGGTTATTTCCTCTATCTCTACACTTTTCCTAACACATCTGACATCACCTCCATGCCCAAAAAATTGTGTCCGGAGGCCCACTCCCCAGCTGTTCTGCTGGATGGGCCCCCGTGTCCCTTTTCTGCTTCTGAGTCTTTTGGAAACTTGGACTTTGTCTCTTCCTTCGGATTGAACGTTTCTGAATCATTTTCTTTTTGCCCATTTCTTCGCGCCTACCGTCTGTCGGTTCCCTTTAGGAACCCAGTGATGCAAGATTTCTAGCTGTCCTACCGCATTTCCCTCTGGTTCCCTCCCACTACCCTCCACATTTCAATTCCCAGGGCCCACCCCTGCACCTTGCGGTCGATGCGGACAGTGAAGACGCGTCCATCGCGCAAGGGTTCCCGGCTCAACACCAGCCCATGGTTAAACTCCTGGCCCGGCTGCTGCCTCCGCGCTGTACGCCCACAGGCCGACAGGCTCACCAAGCGCCCAGTGCGCGGGTGCAGCTCCCCAACGCTGCCGAGACCCCCGCTGGCCCCTGGGCCTGGGCCGCTGCTGCCAGGGCCCCCACCCCCGCCTGGCCCTGGCCCGGGGCCTCCCCCTGACCCCCCACTCCCACCCGACCCCGCCGCCATCGCCGCTGACACCGGGGCCGCGCGACAGCCGCGCTTGGCGGCACCGTGGCAACCGCGGAGGGCAGACACCCTGAGGGAATACGACCGGGGGCTGGGGCCGATATGCTTTACGGCAATGCCGGGCAATGAAGCATCCCGGGCTAGAGAACGAGTGACTACCACGGTGGAAACGGAAGGACAACGGGGTCGGGCAGGCTTCCTTTACGGCAGAGCCCGATGAAGAAGTGGTTCCGAGAGTGAAGAGTTGGGCAGGAAGCTTTTGCGACAGAGAGGAACGCCTGCCTCAGGCATCTTTACGACGCCCAAACTCGCTTTGCGACAGCGACACCTGCGATCCCGCCCCCCCAGGGCGAAGCGACACATTAATGTATTCGCTTTACGGCAAGGGCCGGCGTCTATTTTTCGCGCCACACGCTTTAGAACGCTGTTAAGTAGGCTCTCGAAGGTACAAAGATGAGAGCTTTGTAAATGAGCTTCTGTCTTCCACGCTACTGAGACCAGAAATGTCGCAATACCTCTGCTTTGCTTCACACCTCTCCTAAGAGCGCCAAAATGCGAAAAAGCGAGAAAGCTTGCGAATTCAGGTCAAGCCCATTTTAGGCGACAGTTCAACCAAACTCTTTAGCCTTTAAAACCACAAATGAGAGCCAGTCGTTGTGGTACATGCCTGTAATCCCAGACTTGGATGCTGAAACAGCATGATTGTCCCAAATTCAAAGTCAGCCTGGACTACATAGTTCAAGGCCAACCTCAATCACATAGCAAGACCCTGTCTCAAAAAACATTTTTTTAAAGTCCAAAAATGCCAAAGGCATTTTCAAGCAAGTGTTGATTACCCCCGAGGAAACCGCCAGAGATAATCCTAAACCCTGTTTACCCGTGCTTGCTCTGAACTCAGAGAGATACGACGTCACAATCCATGCTTTTCCGCCCACTCCGCCCTGGGCCAGGCCTTCTGGCTATGATTGGTTGATTTGTATGATAGTGGTGATGGAGAAGGGCGGGAACGAATGGCCGAAACAATGAAAGACAGTCTTTGGGTGGAACAAAAAAGGAAGGGCCAGCCGCAGGAGCTCCCAGGCTAAAATCCCTATATAGTCTTGATTACGGCCATCTCAACTCCGGAGGGATAGGAACCAGCCTGAGCCCAAGCGTCCCTGACCTTTACGGTAGGGGCGGGGCCAGGGGCGGGGCTATGTGGAGCAGGGAGGCGGGGGCGGGGTAGCAGAGAGTGGCCCCTGAGGAGGGGCCATGGAAAAGCAAGAGAGGCCGGGAGCTGCTGGCGGCCCTCGGAGGGAATCCTCTAGAGGGGCAGCCAGGGGAGTAGCGGCAGGGATCGGAGGAACAGTAACAGACACCACGCTGCCCTCTGGAGTAGTCCTGTTTCAAGGCTCGGGACCCCCATTGCACTCCAGGGATACCATAATTCACAGTCCTGGTTCAAGCCGGGCTTCCCAGGGAGCAGTAACCATTGGTTCTAGGCACCCTGGGGAATTTGCAGGCTACAACCTTGGATCCAGCTCATCCCCTGGTGGATTCAACACCTCTCACCCTGGGACCAGTCTAACCGCAGCATCCAGACCTGGGCCTGAGTCTAGGATGTACAGTTCGGGACTCACTCCGGGCTCCGAGTCAACTTCCCTGCACCCCCACAACTCCTATGAGGACCAGCCCCGGAGCATCTTGAAACACAACCACAGCACCGCACAGGAGAAATCCCCCAGTGCAGAGAAGTAAGGGCCCAGCTTTGTTTGCAGACTGGAGGGGGAGGAGGTAAACACGCAGGAGGGGCGGAGCCATGAAGGAAAAGGCAGAGTCTGAGAACTAGGTATGAGAGGAGGTGAGAACAATTGAGTGGAAAATATTATGTCCAACATTAGGTTCCAGGTCTTTGGTAGAACAACAGATGCTCACATATTAAATGGTTTTCATTGGGTCTAACCTCATCCCTAACCTCTACAAGAAGGTACGAAGTTCTTAAGTGACTGAAAGAATGAAGGAAGCCTGTGAAGAAGGGATCATTAGGTTATTTCTCACCTTCTCTGTGTCCTCTCCCCACCTCAGGAAAAAGTCTCAGCACTGGGATGAGATGAATATCTTGGCCACTCACCACCCTGCTGATAAGGACTATGGTTTTATGAAAGTAGACGAGCCCGGCACCCCCTACCACAGGTGCCAAACTTTTCAACCTAGACCTCGTTCTCTATTCTAACAAGAGACAAGGGGAGGAGGCAGAAAAACCTCATGCCCACCTCCCAGTACTGTTTTCTCCTCTGCAGACTGCAGGACAGCGATGAGGACCTTTCTGCTGGGTCCTCCCTGAAGGTGACCCCTGAAGTGCTGGCAGAGAGGTGAGAGTCCTGTCAGATCCTTTGGGGTTTTGGATCTTTACTACTTCTCACCATCTCAAGCATCTCTGCCTTTTGGCCCCAAAATAGGAGGTACTACAATTCCTATCAGGTCTGACCAAGACCAATTCAGTGGGGTCAGCCAGGTTGGTCCCATCTACCACCTACCCCATTGTTGTTTTCTCCTTTCAATGCCCCCAACTAGTCTCCCTCCTCTTCAGGTTTGCAACCATGGACAATTTCCTTCCCAAGGTCCTCCAGAACGGTGATAACAGAAGCTCAACAGCTGCAGACAACTTTTCCAAGCCATGTGAGATGCAGGGTGGGCATGAATGGAAAGGGGAGGTAAAATGAACCTTCACCAAGTTCCTGGTGGGAAAACCAAGTTCTCACACCACAGACTCCAGTGATTTTTACAAGCAACGTAAGAGACACTACAATGAAGGAAAATTCCTCAGGACTCAAAAAAATACACCTGAATATGATGACAAGGGCAGCTACTGGGGCAGTGCCAGCATCAGCAGTGGTGGTCAAGGTGTGATGGTGGACCCAAATCTCAGTCCTGTGGAAAGAGGCTGGCCAGAAGCACGGACGAGAGCCATCAAAGAGGAGACTTCTCGGGTGACTGTGGGTGATGTTGTAGAAGCCACAGGTTGGTAGCAATGGGGAGGGGAGTCCTCCTAGAACTCAAGGGGGTTGTAGTCCAGAGTCTACAGTCCTCCTGAACTTTGTGTTCCTCACTTCTCTGCTCCACTCTGTCTCCTTTGGTGGGTGCTGGCCTACAGCCCTGCATCCTGACCTGGAGGCAGTGCTGGGAGGTGACTCCAGGGTTAAAGGAGGCTGCTGGAGTGGGATCCCCAGAGAAGACTGGTTGGTTGAAGAACAGAAAATCCAAGAGGGATAGAAAATTTTTTGAAAGTTTCCTAAAACAGGGCAGGGATGGCTAAGAGAAGTAAATGAGCTGGCTGAGGTGGTGCACGCCTATAATCCTACTACTTGGGAGGCTAAAGAAGAAGGATCCCTGTGACTTTGAGGCCAGTCTGGGCTATGGAATGAATTCAAGTCTAGCCTGAACTACATAGTGAGAACCTGTCTCAAGAAAAACAGAGAGAGGGGGGGGGAATAGATGAGATGAAAGCCGAAGACTTGAGCTTTTCTTCTCTGGTGGGAGCCCGCTATACACACCTGAAGGTGCCCACAGAGGGCTGCTTTGGATGATTCCTCAGATTCCACTACTGGCAGAAACCAGCTCCGCCCAGTGTTTGCCCCAATCCTGTTGGTGAAGGAGATGGATCCACAACTCAAGGAATATTACAACAAAGGAATATACCTGAGGTCCTGCTGCCACCCAGAACTTGAAGAGGACACAGAAGATGAGCAGCAGAACAGTGAGAGCCAGGGCAGGAGGTCTGGGGGGTGGAAAATCAGCACTGGCTGGGGCCACAACCTTCATCCCATTATACTTGCAGACTCCATAGGCTTGATCTAGGTCACTGAGAATCTCCTAACTACTGATGTTCATCCGTTAGACCACACAGGAGGCCCTGTATGGATCACAGGACCACTGAGACCTCCCTGATTATGACTGTGACATCATTATAATCTAGTTAAGACATCAGGCCACCATCTCCCTAGACCAGGCTTTTGGCAAGCTCCCATTTCTCAGCCTCCTATTCCCGTTAGGCCAGTACAGCAGTAACATGTAGTGAGAAAGGTCTTAGTTCAAGGCCAGTATTATTCAGGAAAGCAACCAGGAGGCTCTGAAGGGGTTGAGACACCCACTTGGCTTGGCATAACCCACAGGCTCCATGCCTTCTTCTTGACTCCTCTCTGCCACCCCACCCAACTCCAGATGCTACCATGTCCTCCAGTGACAGTAGGTCTCAGGGGATATCCAACTGGTATCAGTGGCTGGAGGCCAAGAAGCCAAGCTGCCAAAACCCAGAGAACTCAGAGAGGGGACATGGAAGCAGCCAGAACCCACCAAGCTGGAACAGACGCAGATGTGACCCTGGGCAGAGGTAAGGAGTGCCTCCAGGGAGGGAAAGGGGCTGAGTATGTGAAGGTCATCTGCAAGAAAGCCACTAACCCAACTTCTTCTCTATAGATGAAACTCAAAGCTCCAATGGACTCAGGAAGAGGAGACTAGACAATGGAAAACATGACCAGCTGGGGGTGGGGTAAAGGCAATTTTCCCCTGCCCTTACAACCCTAGGGGTAGACAATAAAGATAAGGAGAGCAGGAATCTGGTTGCTGCGAATTGGCTGTCCAGGCTGGTCCTGCTAGATCAAGGATAGGAGAGGCAGGAGGAATATTTGCGCACAGGAAACCCAGAAAGCAGTCCGGAGAGAAGGAAGCTGGGAGCAGCCCAGGGACTATTTTCAACAAGAACCTAGGATCTTGAGAAGATCCAAGCTGCAGCAGGATGACAATAACTGATACAATTAATTTACTGAATCATAAATTTACCAGTAGCACTTTTGGGGCCTGTTTGTTTTGTTTTGTGAAACAGGGTCTTGCTACATAGTCCAGGCCGGCCTTGAACTCACTGGGATGCTCTTGCCTCTGTCTCACCGGTGCTAGGATTACAGGCCTGCGCCACCACTGCCGGCATCTTTCATCTTTATAACAGCCCTTGAGGGAGGGATTTCCATCTCCATCTTCCAGATGAGGAAACTGGGGAATCAGAGAACTTGCTCAGAGTCACAGAATTGCTAAGTGACAGAGCTAGGATTTGAACCTGGATCATCAAGCCCCAAAACTTAGTCACCAAAGGAGAAAGAAGCAGAGGTGGACCAGGGTTCACAGGAGGAAGGTGACAGCAGATAGTCCCTGGGGGCGGGGCTGTGGCTTCTCTGATCTCAGGCCCCTCCAGCAGGCCAGGCCCCACCCCTACCCCTCCCAGCACTGCCTGAACTGTAGGGCCAGAGCTTCTCGTAGGACGCCCTTTTTTCTTGGGGAAAGGATTCCACACCACAGGTCCTACCCAGCAGAAGACTTTCTCCTTCCTCATCCGCTGGCCCTCGTGGGGCGGGGAGTGCCTCCACCAACATCCCTACCTGCCTGCCTCCAGGGCCTCTGGCCCCACAGCAACGAAGCTAAAATGACCGTCAAGTTGGATTTTGAAGAGTGTCTCAAGGACTCACCCCGCTTCCGGTAAGTGTGCACAGGTCTGGGGGTGCTAAGAAAGAGAAGATGCAGCATTTCTTAATGTGTAATACAACCACAGCTCTTCCCAGGCTAAGCCTCCCTCCAGGGAATAGGCCTCCAAGGGACAAGAAGGAGCTGGTAGGGCAAAATGGTGTCACTGATATCCACCTAGGGTCTGCCTATCCTCTCTATTCCCTTCAACTCTGACTTCTGTAATCTCTACCACTAGCAAGGGGCATTGCCTGCGCCCTCCCTGGGACCCCTTCCCCTCCCCCAGCACCTGCTCCGAGGCGGTTAGCAACTTCCTGCTCTCACCACATCCACCCTCTTCCTGCTCTGGCCTGGACCGTAGTAAGTGGCTTAGACTGTGCAGAGTGAGTGAGCAAGGCGGGCAGGTGGGTGGCCCACCACAGCCCAGCAGTCTTCGCTGTACCCCCCGCCCCAGTCCCAGCCCTGACCCTGGGAGGCAGGCAGGCTCAGTGAGCCAAGCTCTTTCCCCTGACCTTTCCCTCCTTTCCCAGAGCCTCTATTGAGTTGGTGGAAGCTGAAGTGTCAGAATTGGAGACTCGTCTGGAAAAGGTGACCCTGACATGGAGAGACGACCCAGGAGCAGATTAAGGGTCATGCCAGGGAGAAAGGTGGAGACTGAGAATGAGTTCCAGGGTTAATGAGGGCTCGCCGTTCAGGGTAGCTACTGGGGCCTACAGAGAAGCGAAAATGGTGGTTCTGTGCCCTCAAAGAGCTTAGCATCTTGGAAAACTAGACTGACTTTTGGGATTACTACTCTGCTCAGAGTCCTTGCATTGTGCCTGTCCATGGACATTCATAGGGAATGAGACCATTTCTGCCCCTATAGAGTCCACAAACTGGCTATGGAAGTCAAACCAGTGACACACTTACGCATAATATCTGAAGGTCTGCCCTGGTCATGCTGGATAAAACCGCACATAACATGCACACGCACACACACATGCACATGCTCCCCATAGCTCTTACTCTGCTTTATTTTGGTCTATAGTATTTACCTCTGTCTGCCATGATACTCACTTCCAGTTAGCTTGTTTATTTGATGCTCTTGTTTGTTTGTTTGTTTGGAGATTCACTTCCTTTTAGCTTGCTTGTGTTTTCTTTTGATCATTCATTTGTTGCTTTGTTTCTCTTTCTTTGTCCAGTACTGCCTATTGTATTCACACAGAGCTCTCTCCTTAGCCTTTTTATCCTTAGTCTTTTTTTTTTTTATTTCTTTAATGTTTGTTTGTTTATTGAGACAGGGTCAAGGTGAACTCACTATGTTGCCCAGGCTGGTCTTGAACCTGCCTCAGTATCCCAGAGTGGTGGGACTGCAGGCATGCCTGGCTTTTTTTTTTCCCCTTGTTACTATTTTTTTTTTTTTTTGAGAGAGAGAAAATCTCACTAAATTTCTGAGTTGTCCAGATTGGGCTCAAACTTGCAACCTTCTTGCTTTAGCCTCCTAAAGTGCTGGGATTAGAGATGTGTGCCACCATGCCAAGCTTTCTCTGTTGGTTTTCTATTGCTGTTTAACAAATTATCACAGACTTAGTGGCTTGAAACAATATGCATTTGTTGGGGCTGGGGATTTAGCTCAACGGCATCAGCACCTGCCTGGCAAGCGCAAGGTCGTGAGTTCGATCCCTGGTACACAAAAAAAAACAAAAAAACAATATGCATTTGTTATAGCTGTGAGTCAGGGTTCCAAGCAAGGCTTAGCTACTCCTCTGCTCAGGATCTCCTAGACTATTATAGTAAGGTCCTGGCTGAGGTTGTAGTCTCACGTGTGACTTGGAATTTTCATCTGAGCTCATGCGATTGTTAAAGAATTCAGCTCCTTGCCATTGCAGAACTGAGGCCCTCATCTTCTAGGGGCCACACAGTTCCCCACCGTGCAGCTCTCTCTGTGGGCATGGAGCACCATAGCAGCTTGCTTCTCTTGCAAGGCCAAGCGGGAAGTCCTGAACGTGCCAGTGTGTGTGTGTAACCATGTGTGTTGTAAGTACAGACTCACAGAATAATCACAGGGATGCCATTCATCACTTTCGCTTTGCAGCTGGCAGTGCCATTGCATTTCCTTTGCCGTGTTCTGTTTGAAGCAAGTCACAGCCCAGCCTTGCTCATGCTCAAGGGTGGGGATTACACAAAGATGCATAAAAAACTGGGGGACATCCTGGTGTGTGCCTGTCGTACTCGCCTGTTTCATGTCTGTTTTCTCCCACTAGAACGAAAGTTCCCTGAGAGGTCGTATGTTTTATTTTTGCACAACCCCCCCTGAAAGCTAGTAAGCAACCAATTAATGTATTTTCCCTTTCCTTCTTCCTCACTTGTTCCCTCCCTTCCCCTCTCCTCTTTCTTTTTCTTTCTTTTCTTTTTTTTTTCTTTGACACAAGATTTTGCTGTTTTGTTCAGCTCCTGGCTTGCTTAGCCTCCCCCGTGGTATGTGTAGAGGCACATGCTGCTACATTTATTTATTTATTTATTTATTTATTTGATTGTTTATTTGATGTAGTGAGGCTTTAACCCAGGGCTTTACACAAACTAAGCAAGAGTTTATCACTGACCTGCACCCCCAGACAGTCATTTATATTTTAATTAATACATAGTTCAGGCTAACCTTCAACTCACTATGTAGTCCAGGCTGGCTTGAACTTCTGACAACCTTCTTGCCTCAGCTTCTCAATTGCTGGGATTCTAGGTATGGGCCACCACACCTTTTTTTTTTTAAATCCATTTTATTCAAGGATAAAAAGAAGAAAAAGAAAAAAACTACAATAAAATTTCAAAACATGTCAATAAAAAGGTTTGGGGAACCAAACCTTTTTATTCTGACTTAATTATAGGTTCACAGAATAGGAAGGAGAAGGCCCAGCTACCCATTAACCTGCTTCCCCCAGTAGTAACATCTGACATAACTCCACTACATTATCAAAACTGAAGAAATAATCTTGGCATAGTACAATTAATAAAGTCTACAGACCTTACTCAGATTTTATGTTCGCATGTACCTTTTCAGGGGATATGTCTTTGTGTATAATTCTATGTCACTTGATCCCACATATAACCAAAACAAAACAGAACCACTTCTGTTGCCACCTGTGTGGCACTTCGTCCATACTTCGTCCCCTGGATCCACACAGCGAGCTGTGAGGATCTTTGTGCCTTGTCACAGACTGGTAAGATTTGATCTTGTTTCCTGAGCATTACCGATCTTGCTAGCCACTTTCATGTCAAACTAGTTCCCTACAGTCTCCACAAGTTCCAGGGAATGTTTTTTGATTTTTAACAAAAGAATAATGAACACCTGTGGCCCCCAAGCTCTTGGAACCCAGTACTTCTTCCCAAAGCCTCTGTGGTGGTCTCCTGCCACCCTGGTTGGGCATCAATGGGCTTGTCAGACACCTGCTCCTTCCCATGTATAGTGTCTCAGGCCAGAGCCATTTGTAACGCCTCAGAGGCAAAGTAGTCATAGTCCTGCACATAACAAGGCCTGGAGAGCAGGAGATGGACTCTGTATGTGTGTGTTTGAGACAAGGTCTTCCTATGTAGTGCAGGCTGGCCTGCAACTCACGGTGATCCTCCTGCCTAGCTTCCCAGGCACTGGGATCACAGGCATACACCACCATGTCCATTGGAAGACCAGTTTTAAATTCCAGCTCAGTCTCCTGGTTCTCCCAGTGCCCCTCCTCAAGCCAGTCACTTACTTCCTAATTGAGCAAGTCTCCATTGCTCCATTGCCTGATAGGATGGGCTCCAAAGCATCCTAGCCTCCTACTTGGCCCTGACCCTGTGGACCACATGACCATTAACATCTACTAGGGAATGTTCAGTGAGCACAGAAATGGATGGCCCCAGATTAGAAATACTGTAGAACTGAATCCAGCCATGCAGAGAATTCATACTGTGAGCCGTACAGGGAGGAGACGAGTTTATGGGGAGCCCTTCATCCAAGAGGTAGGCAGGGTACGGAGGGACAAGTGGGAGGGGACAGAGAAAGACATTTTGATGGTAAAAGTGACAGTGACTGGCAACAGACTAGGAAGAATAGGGCAGGGATTTTGTACCAGGTTCAGGTCAGTGGGAGCCAAGAAGCAGAGAACGTAGCGTATCTGTTGGGATGGGGCCGAGCTGGGGGGAAGGTAGACAAGGTCAGGGAAGGGAACCAGTGCTGGGCAAGGGAGGAAAAAGTAGATTGTGTTGAGGGTGTCACCTAGCATGGAGCTGATGGCCCTCATTTTTCCCCAGCTCCTTAAGCTGGGAACCGGCCTCCTGGAAAGTGGACGCCATTACCTCACTGCCAGCCGTGCATTCATCGCTGGCATTTATGATCTGGCTCACCTGGGTCCACCAGAGCCCATGATGGCGGTATGTGGAGGGTCTGGACCAGGGGATGCTGAGGGCTGTGGAAGAGAAGCAGGGCTGGAGCTGCCATCCAAGATGCCTGTATCAAGTAGGGTCTAGAGTGCCCCGTCACCCCACACTGGGTACTGTTCTCTCTTTGCCTCCTCTCGCCTAGGAGTGTCTGGACAAATTCACCATAAGCCTGAACCACAAGCTGGACAGCCACTTGGTGAGTAGGGAGAGGTAAACTGAGGGCAGGGGAGATGGCAGGATTTGATACGGTCCTGACCCCTACCTCCCACTTTTGCTTCCCTTAGGAACTTCTTGATGCCACACAGCACACACTGCAGCAGCAAATCCAGACCTTGGTCAAGGAGTGAGTTGGGAGGGAAGGGGCCCTTAGTTTCCAGAAACCAGCCCTCCATCCCTCTTCCTGTTATCACAGGGGCCTCCCTGATTGAAGAAGTGATGAGGTTGGGGGTTTCTGGTGGCCTGACTTCTATTCCTGTGTCTCCTGGATCCCCTTGGGCTTCCCCCTGTACATAGGCTAACTGAAGAGATACGGGTGGGCCTTGTCCTGGGAGGCCCCCACTGGGCCCGGTGGGTGTATCTGTAATTCTGTGTTATTTCCCTGCTCCCAGAGGTCTTCGAGGTTTCCGAGAGGCTCGCCGGGATTTCTGGCGGGGGGCTGAGAGCCTGGAGGCTGCTCTTACCCACAATGCAGAAGTCCCCAGGCGCCGTACGCAAGAGGCGGAGGAGGCTGGAGCTGCGCTGAGGACGGCCCGAGCTGGGTACCGAGGACGGGCATTGGATTATGCCCTGCAGGTACCTGCCTCAGCATCTCCACTGGGAGTATTAGGGGTGCGAGTGTCACCTGGAAGCTGGGAAGTCTGCATTACGTGGTGGGAGGGAGGCTGTATGATTTTAAGACTGACCTGAGGTCTTCTTGGGTCTTCAGATTAATGTGATAGAAGACAAGAGGAAGTTTGACATCATGGAATTTGTGAGTTGGGGTGATGGCAAGGGTAAGGTGGAGAGGATCCTGCTGACAGAGAGCAGGAGGGAAGAGGGAGAGAGGAGTCTTCCTCAGCTCTGCCACCTGCCTGCCTTGCCCCCCAGGTACTACGTTTGGTAGAGGCCCAGGCTGTCTATTTCCAACAGGGCCATGAGGAGCTGAGCCACCTGGCCCAGTATCGCAAGGAGCTGGGTGCCCAGGTAGGACCCCAAGGAACAGACAGGTGGTAGAGGGAAGTTAGGGGCTCTGAGATGACTCTCCTAGCCTGGTTGGAGAAGGCTTGGGCATCTGACACACCCCTCCCATGCCAGTTGCACCAGCTGGTCTTGAATTCAGCACGAGAGAAGAGGGACATGGAACAGAGACATGTGCTGCTAAAACAGAAGGTAAAGATTAGGACTCTGGGCAGGAGCCAGGCAGGCCCGAAGTCTTGATCTCTGCTCATCTCAGTTGCCCTTGGACCCTTTTGTGTCCCCAGGAACTAGGTGGGGAGGAGCCAGAGCCAAGCCTAAAGGAGGGACCTAATGGCCTGGTCATGGAAGGACACCTCTTCAAACGAGCCAGCAACGCATTTAAGACTTGGAGCAGGTGATGGGACACACCAATCCGCTGAACTCATCCAACTGGTTTGGTTTTTTTTTTTTTTTTTTTGGTACTGGGGATTGAACTCACGACCTCGTGCTTACCAGGCAAGCACTTAAGCCACTGAACTAAATCCCCAGCCCCTCCAACTGGTTTTTTATTACTGGTTATAGTGTACTAAGGAAGAGCAAGGCAAACCCTCTGCTTTGTAGTGCATACATTCAATCAGCAAAACAGACAATAGCATAAGAACTAGGTAAGTTGTTAGGTGTGGAGGTGCACACCTTTAATCTCAGCACTTGGGAGGCAGTAGCAGGAATGTTGCCATGTATTCGAATCCAGCCTGGGGTACATAGTGAGTTCAAGACTAGCCCGAAAGCCTGAAATACATAGTGAGACCCTGCCCTCCCACCAAAACAAAAAGCTAAGTATGTTGTTATATTACATTAGAAAATAATAGGGCCATGGGAGAAAAATAATAAATGGATGTGGTGAGTGGTGACTACAGTTTTATTTTTTTATTTTTGCGGTACTGGGAAGTAGCTAGGCTTTACTTCCCAGTTACACATGTACTATGCCATTGAGCTGCATCTCCAGCTGTTTTTTTAATTTCTTATATTGATACAAGGTCTCACGAAGGTGCCCAGGCTGCCTTTGAACTTGTGATCCTCCTGCCTCAGTCTGCCAGAGTGCTAGGATTATAGGTCTGCAGCCAGGCCTGGCTTGAGGTCTGCAATTTTAAACAATGGGTCAGAGTAGGCCTCGAGAAAAGGTTACTTTTGAGTCAAAATGCCAAGGCTATTTAGGGGAAGAATATTCTAGGGAGAAGGAAGAGTCGGGGATAGGGCCCTGAGATCTCTGGAGTATTTGCAAAATGGTGAGGAGGCTGTGGGTCTAGCCAGAGCAAGGGAAGAAGACATAAGAGCCAATGGAAGTTCGAATCATCCTGGGGGCTGGTAGACATTCTCGATTTTTGTAGGACCTTGGAGTGTGCTGTGGAGGAAACGGGAAGCACCTACAGTGTTTGGAACAGGATGTCACCATGCCTATGTGACATGACTTCTTCCCTTCTAGAGCTACGGCTAGCCCCTAAGGGGCCTGTGCAAATGAGAAACTGGAGTCCCTTCCCTGAGACACTTCCACTTGTGAAAAGTTGTAGTTATAGTACTGATTCAAATCCAAAGCTCTTCTGAAAAACACTCTCACGGACACACCCAGAAATAATGTTTACCAGCATCTGGGCATCCCTTAGCCATAACCTAAACCTGTACTGCTACTTAGCACTACTATCTCCTTAAACACAGGCTAAATGAGAAAAAAATTGTAGAATAAACTTACTTATTTTTTGATATAGGGTCTGGCTATGTAGTTCAGGCTGGCCTTAAACTTACTCTGTGGACCAGGCTGACCTCGAACTCATAGCAGCCCCCCAGCCACAGCCTCCCAATGCCGGAATTACAGGTGTGCACCAGCTTATTCAAAACAAAACAAAAAACAGAAAGCATTGGCACCTGCTAGAAATTTGTCTGCATAAATATTTTAAATCTGAATTGTTCAAGGTGTGAGCAACATTTAATATGTCCCAACTATCTACTCTTCTCTGAGATGTCTCATGGAACTGTCAGCCCAGGTCTCCCTCATCTCAGCAAGATCCGGGCGAGGGCTCAGCCGTTCTTCTGTCCCTTCCAAAGCCTCAGCCTAGTGCTGCCCATGTTTATAACTAGCTACATTTCTTCCAGGCGCTGGTTCACCATTCAGAGCAACCAACTGGTTTATCAGAAGAAGTACAAGGTGGGTAGAACCAAGTCTTGGATGCCTGGGCCCCAGGCAGGTGAGTCCTCCCCTGTGGCTAAGCATCGGCCCCTTACTGCCACCCCGTCAGGACCCTGTGACTGTGGTGGTGGATGACCTTCGCCTCTGCACAGTGAAGCTCTGCCCTGACTCAGAAAGGCGCTTCTGCTTCGAGGTGGTGTCCACCAGCAAGTGAGTACAGACCCCCGGGGTAACACCCTGTCTGGTCTGCGTACTTAGGAACCAGCGAGGCAGGGCCACAACACAGGCTCCCCTTGAGCTCTAGGTCTTAACCTCTTGGTGGCTGGATTGGAGACGTGAGAGCTCCCTGAGAGAAGACAGGATGATGGGGGCTGTTTAGAAGGATATTACCACCTGGTTTACAAGTACAGATGCTCCTCTCCTTGTGATGGAATTACATCCAGATAAACCCACTGTAAATTGAAAATATACTGTTGAAAATGCTTTTGGGGGGGTGTGGGGGGAAAAGGGTATTACTATGTAGTTCAGCCTGGGTTTGGACTCACCACATAGCCCAGCTGGCCTCAAACTCGCAGCAATCCTCCTGCCTCAGACTCGAGTGTTGGGATTACAGGCATGTGCCACCATGCCCAGCCCTAACCTACTTTAAATGTACTCAGAACACCTACTGTAGTCTATCCATGAACAGGATCTGACACAAAGCTATTTTATAACAAAGTATTGAATACCTCATATTTTATTGAACACTCTACTGAAAATGAAAATCAGAATTGTTGTGTGGGTTCTACACCATCCTAAAGTCAAAAGATGTTAAGTTAAACCATTGTAAGTCGAGGACCAGCTGTTTTTCAACCCAACGGGAACCATCTGAATGCCAGATGAATGTCAGTCTGGCGCATGGATCACCAGGCCTTAGACGCCCTCCTCTGTCGCCCACACCCCCCATTCAGGTCCTGTCTGCTCCAGGCTGACTCTGAGCGCCTCCTACAGCTGTGGGTCAGCGCTGTGCAGAGCAGCATCGCCTCGGCCTTCAGCCAGGCTCCCCTTGATGACAGCCCCCGAGGGCCAGGCCAGGTACCTCAGCTTGGGGCTGCAGGACTGGGCTACTCTGGGAGAGGGGGCTGGCCTTATTCAAGGCCCCTGATCACCCTTTCTTTCCCTCTCTCCTCCAGAGCTCAGGACATCTGACCCTGGGCTCTGCTTCTGCCCCGGGCTGTGGTGGGGCAGCCAAGGGAAAGGAGCCTAGGGGAGTCGGGCACGTGGCAGCCCAGGTGCAGAGCGTCGATGGCAATGCCCAGTGCTGCGACTGCCGGGAGCCAGCCCCAGAGTGGGCCAGCATCAACCTTGGTGTCACCCTCTGCATTGAGTGCTCTGGCATTCACAGGTCATTCCCCAAGTCCCCAAGTATGAACTCTGCTTCTTCTGTCTGTGGTTTGGCTCCCTGCCTATCGCACAGACCCCTCTCCCCTACTCTGCCCTGGCTTCCTCGATTAAATTCTGGCTCAGTCACTGGGCATAAGGCCTGAAGCACGCCTGTGGGACACAAGGTGTCCTGGTCTGCCCAGGACTGGGGACTCCTAAGGAAGTTATTGGAGAAAGTATGGGTAAATGCTGCTGAGGGTAAAGGAGCCAACCACCATGGCAGGAGAGGTGGTGAGGTCTTAGCAAGCTTGTTAGGCGTTGTCAGTCCGCTGCAGGGAGGGGACGGGAATGGCATGGAAAGGACTGACGAGGCTAATGGGCCATGAGAGAAACAGACTAGAAAGGACAAGAGTCTCACAGTGAAACGTGGGGAACAAGGAACGGTGAAGGGGCAGGACTCTCCCAGAACCACCTGAGAGTGACATGGCCCAGCTGCCGGCCTTCTGGCCCAGCTCTATTGCACAGCCCCACGCAGGCCTTGCCTCGCAGTCTTTCCAGGAGCAGTAGCAGCCTCCCTAAGCCACTGCCCACTGTGCATGACTCCCACTCTGGCCCTCCAGGAGCCTGGGTGTTCATTTCTCCAAAGTCCGGTCCCTGACCCTTGACTCTTGGGAGCCAGAACTAGTGAAGGTAATGTGGGGTATTGAGAAGACTTTGGGTGAGGTCGGAGGACCGAGGAGTCCTTAGGGCGCGGATACTCACCCTATTTCCCTGCTTCTGTCTCCCTCTGCCTCTGCCTGGGACTCTTTAAGCTTATGTGTGAACTGGGAAATGTCATCATCAACCAGATCTACGAGGCCCGTGTGGAGGCCATGGCAGTGAAGAAACCAGGGCCCAGCTGTTCCCGGTGAGGCTGGTGGGGAGGTGTCTGGGGATCTCCTCCGGGAGGGACCTGAGGTGGCAAAAGGTGTCCCCTTATCCCTTCTCCTCCAGGCAGGAAAAGGAGGCATGGATTCATGCCAAATATGTAGAGAAGAAGTTTCTGACCAAGCTTCCTGAGATTCGAGGGCGAAGAGGTGGCAGGGCGTCCCCAAGGGGGCAGCCCCCTGTACCCCCAAAGCCTTCCATCAAGCCCCGGCCAGGGAGCATCAGACCTAAGCCAGGTATATGGTTGCTTGAGTCTTCAGTGAATGTCTGCTGTATGCTCAGCACTGTGTTGGGCCCTGTAGGGAGGCAGACTGTGAGGCCCAGGCCTTCCCCTGGGGAATGTTGGAGGGACCAGACTAAGTTTTTTTGGGAGGAGGGGACATGGTGGCACTAAGCATGGGAAGAGCATGGGTGAGGAAATGGGCAGGGTGGGATATGTAAGGATACATGAGAAGAGGCAGGTGGTTGGGGACCTCAAGGCCTGGGAAGGAGGAGGGTAGGACCTTGGTTGGAGGTGTGCGAGGTTGTCAGTGAGTCAGCTCATCTGTGACATCCAGCCAGTCAGAATATTTGGAAAGGATGGGGTGAATAATGCTGTCTGCTTCCATATCCCAGGACCCCGCACACATACATACTCACATGTACACCACTGCACCCTTCATCACAGTCCTGCGTCATGAAGGTTTCCCCACAGTTTAGTAGGTGGTGAGCTGACCTACTGCAACATCGGGACTGTGCTGAGGGCTCTCCCAAACTCCCCACTGATTCTGCCTGATAGTACCAAATCTCCTCCAGAGCCCCCTTCTGATGACCTGGGAAGTCTGCATCCTGGAGCCCTACTGTTCCGAGCCGCTGGGCATCCTCCATCCCTTCCCACCATGGCTGATGCCCTTGCCCATGGAGCTGATGTCAACTGGGTCAATGGGGGTCAGGAGAATGCCACACCGCTGATCCAGGCCACAGCTGCTGTGAGAACCATGCTGACCCCTCCTCCTCACCTTCAGGCTCCTACTAACTCTTCTTGAGTTTGGATCCAGCCCTTCCCTTCACTCCCACTGTTCTTTGGGGTCCCCACTCCATGGAAAGATGAGCAATATACACCAGTTACTAAGAGTGTGGCTTAGGAGCAGAAATCGGAGTTTGAATCCAGGCTCTTAATCCCAAGAGACTTTTGAACAAGTTATTAATGTCTTCCTGTCTCAACCTACTCAACTGTAAAATAGGGGTAGCTTACCTCATAAAGTCACTCCATGGATTTAACTTTTCTTTCTCTCAGTTTTCTTTCTTTTTTTTTTGGTTCAGGGGATCAAACTCACAACCATACGCTTGCCAAGCAGGGCACTTATGCTGGCCCTTGTACTATGGATTTTTTTTTTGGTTTTTTTTGTTTTTTTTTTGTTAGTGGGGATTGAACTCATGATCTCACGTTTGCCAGGCAGGTGTTTATGCTGCTGAGCTAAATTCCTGGCCCCTGTACTATGGATTTAATGTATGAATACCTATGAAGAGCTAGAGTCAAGATGGTCACAATGGCACTGGTCTGTAATCCCAGCTACTTGAAGAGCTGAGTCTAGAAGATTGTGATTTTAAGGCCAGCCTATGCAACATAGCATGACCATGTTCAAAAAAAGAACCATGCTGGGGATTTAGCTCAGTGGTGCAGTGGCGAGTGTAAGGTCCTGAGTGCAATTTCCAGTAACCTCTTCCCCAAAAAAGGACTAGAGTCAAACGTTTTCCTCTACTGTGTCCCCCAACTCCTGATTTCTGGGCCCCACAACTCCACACTCCCTGAAAAAACTCCATCCTAAAACATCTTGAAATCCATTTCTAAAGATGTCACTTTTTTTTTTTTTCTTCAAAGTAGTTGTTTATTTCAACATGTGTTATATAGTTGGTAGATGTCACTTTCTTGACTTCTCCATGCAGAATTCTCTTCTGGCCTGTGAGTTCCTTCTTCAGAATGGCGCGAATGTGAACCAAGCAGACAGCTTGGGCCGGGGCCCACTCCATCACGCAACCATTCGTGGCTACACTGGGTAGGGGCAGTGAGCTGAGGGTCATGAGGAGGAAAGCGCGGAGGGTATGAAGACTGGGGAGGTGTGCTGAACGCGGTTATCCCCTCCAGGCTTGCTTGCCTGTTCCTGAAACGGGGAGCTGATTTGGGAGCCCAAGACGCAGAAGGCAGAGACCCTCTGACGATCGCCATGGAAACAGCCAACGCTGACATTGTCACCCTGTGAGGATGCCTAAGAGTGTGACTGGTGCTTGGATTATCCTTTCTGGGTGGGGTTAACACCACCCCTGCACTGCGCCTGGTGTTGGGGCCCAAGGAGGGGTGCCAGAGCCTGGAACCGAAAAGGAGCACACAGGCAGGGTCCTGGGTGGGTGCTCATCCTATGAGTACAATTCCCAGACCCGAAGGCATCTTTTTAAGCACTAGACGGTGGTGCTGAGTGAAACACAGTGGAGTGAAGTTGGTGGGGGATGGGTGGGGAGAGTCATTTATGCCTTAATCTTCTCCCTTTCAGGCTGCGATTGGCAAAGATGAGGGAGGCCGAGGCCGCCCAGGGTCAGGCAGGTGAAGTATTCGCCAATCCCACTTCCCCAGACCCAATACTACAATTCTGGGCTTCTGGCCCTTGGTGACCTGTCCCTTTCGTGCCCAGCTGTCCCTTTTTTCACCTTTCCCTCTCGTGCCCATTATTAACGTCTCGCTGCTTCCCTCCATTATTTATTCAGCGAGTATATGTATATGTATATGTATATGTATATGTATATGTATATGTATATGTATATGTATATGTATATCGCACGTATCCGATAAGCCAGGGCCTCGGGACAAAGAACAAGCCCTGGCGCTGCGCCCTGGCCCGCAAGTTCCCGTCCGCCCACGCTGCCGCGGTCAGGCGGCCTGTGCGCTGGGCCTGCGGTCCGGGCGCAGCCTTTGCTCCCTCCCTGCAGGGGATGAGACCTATCTGGACATCTTCCGCGACTTCTCCCTCATGGCATCGGACGACCCGGAGAAGCTGAGCCGGCGAAGCCACGACCTCTACACGCTTTGATCCAAGGCCCGAGGGGCCCGCAGCCCATCCTTTCTCTCCCCCAAATCGGCCCCTTCGCCATTAAAGCCTCTGTGCTTTGCTTCCCCTCCGCAGTTCACTTTATTGGCGCCACCTTCGGGCCCCGCAGGGTGTTGGGCGCTGTGGCTTCCGGGCTGCAGGGAGCGGTTGGGAGTTTCAGAGCTCGAGTCTCGAGGGGGCGACTCCCCGGGTGGCTGGGGCTGGGTGCGACTCTCAGACCCGGGCGACGCGGCCAGACCCGTCCAGCAGAGCCCGGGCTCCCGCGCGGGGCGGGGCAGCCTTCCTGCAGGGAGCTGCCGGACGCGCCGGCCACCCCAGCGGAGAGGTATCCCCGGAATGCGGCGGCTCAGCACCCGCCCCCTCGGGAATTCCCAGGGAGCCACTGGGAAGGAAGCGGTCCCCTGACCCGCTACGACGGGGGCCTTCGTTTTCTCGGAGTGGCAGGCTTAGGTTGCAGACGTGAGGCCCGGCACAACCAGGACCACCCCGGGGCTGTCGCGGCCACATCCGGAACGACGCGCATGAGTCACCCCACTCCCGCTCGTGTCCGCTCGCCCATCCAGTCGGCCCTGTCCCTCTAGGTGACTCCGGCTCCCACCTCCACCCTGCCGCGCGAGCCCGACGGGGACAGGGCGGGGCGCCAAGGGGCGGGGCTGCCTCTTAAAGGGCCCCCAGCCGCTGCCCGTTGGACATTTCCTGGGGACTGAGGAGACCTCTGCGGCTTTCCCTCCACGACATCCGGGGAAGGCAGCGACGCCGGAGTTCCGAGACTCCCAGCTGCTTCCACCTGAGCCCTGGACACTGCTAGCTCAGGCTGAGTGCGCATCGCTGCCCCGCTGCAGACACAGCGCGGCTAGTCGTCTGCTCCCATCAGCTCTGCGTCGGTCTCCTGGGGCTGGAGCCTGGAGCCTGGCCGGGCCTCTCACTGACCACTAGAGCACTGCGTGGAGTCGCCTACAGCGACAGTGATCTGCTTAGAGACTCAGAAGCTGGGCCCCGCAGAGTCGGGTCTCTGCTCACCACCGTCACCTGCTGGTTGAATTCCGGAAACCCACTGTCTGAAGACCACGGAAAGGAAATCGCTGACCACCCAGAATTGGATACGCCTGGACGAAAGGCTCCC
The DNA here is from genome assembly GCA_004027295.1 of Dolichotis patagonum. NCBI lineage: Eukaryota > Metazoa > Chordata > Mammalia > Rodentia > Caviidae > Dolichotis > Dolichotis patagonum. Next base: position 2,801 of record PVJX010017764.1, on the reverse strand, counting down.
TTCCTCTCTCTGGCGGCCCTCTGCTCTTTTCATCTGTTCTCTCAACTTTACAGGGATTTCTGTGTCTAGAATTCTCACCCCACCACCAAAATACGTGGGGTGAGCTACAAACTTTGCTGACTTGTACTCCAACCTGTGCCTCCAAACCAGCTATTCTGAACGATACCATCTAATCTTGCACACGTCCAGGAAGTCTTGCCTTTCCTTCTCTTTCCTTGTCTCCTGTACTCCCCAAAATTTCCCCTCCTCCTGTGCCCTCTTCGCCCCCCTCCTTTGGGGGCCCCGTGACCCTGAATGTGGGGGGCACACTATATTCTACCACTTTGGAGACCCTGACTCGCTTCCCAGACTCTATGCTGGGTGCCATGTTTAGGGCTGGCACCCCCATATCTGCCAATGGCAACCCTCAAGGAGGTGGCCATTACTTCATCGACCGTGATGGCAAGGCCTTCCGGCACATCCTCAATTTCCTGCGACTGGGCAGACTGGACCTGCCCCTTGGGTATGGAGAGACAGCACTTCTCAAGGCAGAAGCTGACTTCTATCAGATCAGGCCACTCCTGGATGCCCTGAGAGAACTGGAAGCCTCTCGGGGGACCCCTGCACCCGCAGCTGCCCTGCTTCACGCAGATGTAGATGTCAGCCCCCGCCTGGTACACTTCTCTGCTCGCAGGGGCCCGCACCACTATGAGTTAAGCTCTGTCCAGGTGGACACCTTCCGAGCCAATCTCTTCTGCACTGACCCAGAGTGTCTGGCTGCCATGCAGGCCCGATTTGGTGTGGCCAATGGGGACAGGGCAGAGGGGGGCCCACATTTTCACCTGGAGTGGGCCCCTCGACCCACAGAACTCCCTGAGGTGGAGTATGAGAGACTGGGTCTGCAGCCCTTGTGGACTGGAGGACCAGGAGAGCGGCGCGAGGTGGTGGGAACCCCAAGTTTCCTGGAGGAGGTTCTTCGGGTGGCTCTGGAGCATGGCTTCCGCCTCGACTCTGTCTTCCCTGACCCTGAAGACCTGCTCAACTCCCGATCTCTGCGCTTTGTACGATGTTGAGGATGGGGCTCTCAGTTTGCTTGCGGGGAAGAGACAGAATGGGGCAGTTGGTGGGGGTAAGGACTCCCCCTAAAGCCTCTTTCTAGCTCTAGTGTGGGAGCTATGAGGGTCAGGGGGCCCACTGCTCCTGACTGGAGCCCAGATGTGGGTTAGAATTCCAAAACCTGAGCGCACTGAGGGCTCACAAGTGAGCCAAAGGGTCTGGACTGGTGCTTATTCTGGGGTGGGATGGGGCAGTGAAGATTCTCTTGGTTTGTTCTTACTTGAGACTGGAGACCTCCAGTGTCTCTGTTGAAGCTCGGTATTCAGAGGTCTACAGAAGTGGAAAACACGTCTCTGCCCAGCCTAGACCTGGGCAAAACCTGGAGGGACACTGTGATCTGGGGAAAAGGGGATAATTTGGATTGCCTTAATGTGGGGTCTCTTGGACTGTGGCCTTTTCTCTTGGAGCGAATGGCCTGGTGTGGCCAAAGAGCCCAGAACACTCTGGAACACAGAAAGGGAGGTTGTTGGTGTCTCAAGCCACCTACTGAGGGTGACAGCAAGACCTCCATAGGTTGACATATGCGAGGTAGGAGCAAGGCCCCTGGAGTGTCCCTCTGGAATTTCAAATGTTTTAAACAATACTATTTTGAAGGTGGGGTTTACTACAGAGAGAAGTTGGTTTTTTTCATGCCCTTCATGCGTGTGTGCCTGTCAGCGTGTGTCTGACTAATGTATGGCTCCTTAGCAACCACGTTTCCATCTGTGTTGCTGACTACAGTGTCTACGTGATGGTCCTTTTGTGGTCCCTGCATGTCCAGGCGTGTTTGACGTTGCCCAGCAACTCTTCTGGCCCAGGTTTATCTGTGGTATGAGTGTAAGTAGATTGAGATTTAGTTTAATCACAGGGTGTGTGTGTGTGTATGTGCCTGCAATCACCGTGTAGGCAGGAGGGGCCTATTTGTATCTGAGTCACTAAGATCTTTCTGTGAGAAGTAAAAGAAGTCACTGGGCCTAGCTGGGCCTCTGAGACCTGTAGGGAATGCTTGGTTGCCTCAGCAACCATGGGCCTGTTGCTAGGAGATAGCTGGGGGAAGGCCCAAGGCTGCCCTGGGCCAACAGAAGAGAGGAAGAGTTTGGGAGAGTGGGGGAGGATCTGAGAATGGATGGAATCTCTTGAGTTCCTGAATGGATGGGATGCATATGCATAATTTCTTCACTGAAGGTGAATTTCTCATTATTTATCACTGATTGTTATAAGAAGAAAAATAAAAGTGCTTTTTGAGCTACACACTTACAGAGACCACTATCCCCCTTGCAACAGAGCCTCTGTTTTGTCTGTCTCCTATTAGAAATGCCTTCTTCTGGGTTCTGAAAATTCCTTAGGCCCCAGCTCTACCTCAGCCATGAATGGAGCAGTGGCATTGTTCTGGAACACTCTAGAAATTCCAACTGTTCCAGAACACTCAAGAACCTCTGTTCCAGAACACTCAAGAACCTCCTAAGCAAAGGGCTGGCACCCAATCACACAGCACTCTGAAGACTTTCTAGCCCAGGTGGACCAGCTCCCCTTCTGCCCCCCAGCAGGCTTTATGTGGGTACTGGCACTAGGTGGGGTTTTCCTGGCAGCCTCCCAGGCCTGTATCTTTTGTCGTCTCCCAGCCCACAACTTGCCAGGCCGTCTGGCTCAGCTCACCAGCCAGTTGGAGGCCCAGGGGAAGGAATGGGTCTTTCCAGACTTTTCAACCTTTGCCTTAGGTAAGACCA
>PVJX010017763.1:0-37690 GCA_004027295.1 Dolichotis patagonum | reverse complement strand
TGTCTCAGCCTCCTGAGTGCTGGGATTACAGGTGTGCATCACCATGCCTGGTTCGGAACATACCATTTATTACTCAAGAAACTTCTGGGGAGACAAGAAAAAAATAACAATAGAAGGAAAAAGATGGAAACAAAATTTTTGTAAATGAAGAGAGTGTGCAGTGGGTTGAAGGGAGGGAAGGGGAACAAGAAAAAAAAAAGCAAGCTATATCATGTCTAGGTACAAGCTCCCTATGATGAATGTTACTGTACATATCTAAAATGTACCAGTAAAATCTGATTTAAAAAATGAAATGTATCAATAATATAAAAAGTAAAAAATAAAAAAATAAAACTCGTGGGAAGCTATTGAAAAAAGTTACATTTTTAAGAGCCAAAATCAGATGGAACCAGCAGTCACGTTTTACTAACCAATTGTCTATACTACTGTGAGCAACTTCACTCTTAACTTTATGATTATCTCGAAGCTAAATAACTACTATTTTCTTCACCACCATTTGGTGGAATCCTAGGCAGGTGCCGACAGTGCAAGCCAAAGGACCAATGTCCCCTTAGCAAATTCTGAAAACATGATTTTGTTGTTGTACTTTATTACTCCTGCTTCTTTTTTTGGAGAACTATTTTTTTTTTTTTTTGGTACCGGGGATCGAACTCATGACTTCACGCTTGCCAGGCAGGCGCTTAAGCCACTGAGCTAAATCCCCGGCCCTTGGAGAACTATTTTCATTACTCTACATTCAGTTATTCAGCTGAACAGTCTGTGTAACTTGTTGCTCTATCCTATCTATGGCAGTTTGATTTCTTAGTACCAAGTATGACCTCTCGGATTAAAGTGAAGATAAAACTGGGAGGGCGTGTACTAACCACAGAATTCTACAGGGCCAGCCTCTAGGCTTCCCACGGTGGCGGGGAGGCCAAACTGGATCCAGGGGTAGCAGAAGAGAAGCGGCACCCTAAAGCATCTCCCACTCATTACTGCTGGGACTAAGGAGGATAAAACCAGCTTTGCACAAGAAAACCTTCACTCTAAACAAGGCTGTATGTAGAATTTAAATTAAAAAAAAAGTAGCCCCTTCACATTTTACATAAGGGCTCATACCAGAGGTTTCCAAGATTAAAAAAAAAAAAAGCACAAAGCCTTTATTGAATTATGAATAATAAACTCAAATGGTAAGGAAGGGCTGATGTGCATAGAAATGCAATTTATAAGATTTTCAAGGCAAAATAATTAACAGCTTTGAAGATACTCGTTAGCTTTAAAAAAAAAAAAAAAAAAGCTTCCAGGTATGTAGTTCATTCATAGTTTCAAAATAGGTGCCCAGTGGTAGGACCTCAGGAAATGTTGAGATTTCATAAATCATTTTTGTGTCAAATCGCTTTTTCTGGTAAATTCCTTAGTGCCTCTGCAGCAGTAACTACCCAAGATTGGAAAGCTTTCAAGACGGTTCAGACCTCCAGCACCTCACAGGAGTCCACACTTCGTAACACAGAAGGCAATGCTAATCAAGGAAGAAAATAAATAAAAAAGTTATTAACTTTATCAAGCTTTCTAAACACACATATCTATGTATAAACCACTTAAAAATGTTTAATTTCATAGCCCTTTGTATTTTATGTCCAGAAACTACGGGTGCTATCTCACTTTTAAAATGTATTTAAACATGCTTTATAATAGTAAAACAGAAAGATCTGTGGGAATAGAGAACTTTCAAAGATTTAAAAAAACTTCTATTAATTTCAATATGTAAAAACCAGAGAGAGGTGATCTTAAAATTTGGAAACTAAGTTTAGTGACAAAGCAGTATTATGATAAATTATAACTACATATAAAAGGTAATAATGAAATGATCTTACAGAACATTTACAAACAGCATGGAACCCAAACTGTAAGGTGAAGATGAGTTTAAACTCAAGTTGCCTGGCTCTTTGAGAGGTCTGGCGTGATCAAGCCTGCTCAGCAAGACTGCGCTCCCCATGGACACAGTACAAATCGTCTCCAAGTCCTCCTTTGCCTGCACCAAACCCCATCATTCAGTGACTCTCTATGGTCTCTCCGTGCTAATTTATTTTGTTTGTACAACATCTTTAAGGTAAGCAGCACTGTTATTAGGTGGAGTAGAAGCGTAGAAGCTGATGTAGGGAAAGGCAGCCAAGGTGCAAAAACAAGGATTTAAGTTAAATGTGAAAATAAAAAGATGTAAAGTAACAATAAAAACTTTCACTGAAACACAAGCAAAGCAAGGACCTGATTTCCACATTACTCTCTGTTCAAACTGCTATGGTCAGTTAGTGTGACTTCTCAGAAAAGCTAGGAGGCTTCAAACTTATCATGCCCAAATTGGACACAGGATCTCCATCGCTCTGCTTCTACTTTTCTAAATGTTATCTCTTCCAGGCTACTGACTGTGTCTTAGGTTAAACTCATCAAGACAAACAGAAAATCTTAAGGCCAAATACATAGTTAAAATCCGAAGTAGCAGCGGCAGCAAAAACAACTCCTGACATAAAGTAAAACAAACATAATAGTTTTATAAAGGCTGCCTTTAAGTATTTAATTCTTTATAAGCAATTCTCATTAATAACTTTATCCACACTCTATACACATACTTAGCTCATTATCTTTGATCAAAAAATTGCTTAACATGTAAGACCAAGACACTTGTGAGAAGATGGTCAAGAAAAAGCCTTTGGGGCAAGTTTCAAAACCAGGAGAATAACTGACACAATACAATGTGGCTTGTTGCTGGACATGGTGGCCCACAACTGTGAGTCAAGCATTCTGGAAGGATAAGGCAAAAGCATCCCAAATTCAGAGTAAGACACTGTCTCGAATATTAAAGGGTTAGGAATGCGGCTGACTACAAAGGCCCAAGATTCAGACATCACAGTATGACCAAAAAAAAAAAAAAAAAAAAAAAAAAAAAAAAAAAAAAAAAAAAAAAGACAAAAAAATACAAATTGAAAAATCTGGCTTGTTTCTGAGTTATGCAAAACATGAAGGTGCATATTAAAATGTACTCTTTGACATTTACTCCACCCATAAATATTTCAACAGAATGGCAGGCAGCTAAAGCCTTGATGCTGAGAAGGGGCCAGACAGATACAATGATTCGAAGGGACTGCTCATACAGATCTTTTTTCCCAGTTTAACGCTACATCATTCTCTAAATATGTGACTAGATGAACCGGCACTTAGGAAAATTACTACAAAGAGTAACTATTAAATATAACTTCTATTCAATTAAGTTTAATAGAGCCATTTATAGAATACTTTGCTCACAAAATACTTTGTGTGGGTGTCACTTTCCACAACTGAAAACAGTTTAATGGAGCCAGAATAAATTCTTCTGATCATGAATTTTAATATTTCAACATCACAGCAAAATTGAGAATGTCTTCTTTAATAGTTTACCGCTTGACTTTTGAAAAGTTAATTCTGAAGCACCCAATTCCCTAGATACTAAGAAATCAACAGACGGGTGTAGTGGCACAGGTCTGTAATCCCAGGCCTCTGGAAAGCTGAGGCAGGAAGATCACAAGCTTGAGCCTAGTCAGGCCAACGTATCAAGACTCTCTCTGAAATAATGACATAGATGAGTGAATGAATGAATGAATGAATGAATGAGGGGCTGGCAATATGGCCCATTGTGAAGGCCACAGGTTCAATCCCCAAAACTGGAAAACGACAAACACAAAACGGAATATCCCAACATGACAGAATTAAAGGAATCAGTAAGTTTCAAACTGTAGATAATTAAAATAACACTGAGATGTAGTCATAAACAAAATTATCAGCAAAACTCATGGTAATTTCCAGAGATTTCTACAGAGAAACCTGCTAACTACATACTCTAGTCACTAAAGAAGCCTAAGCAACAAACACAGGGTATAGCAACAGGGCCCTACAGTATCATGCTCTCCTCTCACCCTCCCGCCTAAGGCAAACACAGCTCACACTCCCCATTACACAGGGGAGGGAAGGAGACACATGGACATCTAAGATCCCAGAGAGGGAGACAGACCCTTTGCAATGGGAAGGGGACCAAGAGATGAAGGGAAGGGAAGGGAAGGGGACATGAAAGAGTTAAGATGTGTTATGTCCACATACCAGCTTCCCAAATGAATGTAATCATTACTCCAAACATGTACAAATTAAAATTTTAAAGAAAAATAATATAAAACCAAATCATTAAGTGAAAAAAATGTTCTTCTTACGGTCCATCCATGTTTTGTTCTGTGAAGATGCTTTCCAGAAATATCTGGAACCAAATCAAATAACCTAAATATTGAGAGGCTCAAAAGTAAAACACTCTGGAAACCAGACTCAAACTTGGGGAAATTACATAGAAAAACAGTAGACCCTACAGATCAAAGCTAGGCTTGAAAACCAAGCATAACATTGCCAAACGAAAGACACTGAAGACCAAGAAACTCCATGGGCACATTGTAACTGAAGGGAAAAACATGCATTTTTACCTTTAGCATCAAAAATGTGATCACTCAAGTTTTGTGCTGACATTTCTCTGACCCATTAGCACCCTTGCAAACCAGTGTTTACATGTTTAAGACTGGGAACGCACACAGGATTGCCGGAAAATGGCACCACAGCAAGGCAGACTTTGTAAAATTCCCTTCCACGAGTACTCAAAAAAGTTATGACACATGGATATGAATGAACTGTAATATTTAAACGACACATTTCCCACATAGTCACAAAATCTTCATAGAAAGTATTAAAACTAAAAAAGGAGGAGTCAAATACAGAGATGAAATGTACAAAACAAATGAGCAGGCAAACTAAAAGTTCTTGAAAGTATTTTACTTCAGATTGAAAAATGAACAGCTTCCACACTGTTCATTGCAAGATACACAGTATTCACGAATACAATGCTGGTCATTTGAGGACATGTATATACACCTCAATTTCTCCTTCATGCTTTTTCTTTTAGAAAGATACTGTTTACCAAAAAGAAACTTCAGCAATACAGGAAAAACTATTTTCCCAATAAATTTACGAAAACCTAAGATTCCCAATGGAATCAAGATTATCTTCCCGCTACCACCACCTTAATATAATCACATGCTTATTGGAACACTAATATTCGCACCCTAAGAGTACATTTACTTTCAACAATGAGGGTGATTCTTAAAAAAAAAAAAAAAAGAAAGAAAAGAAAAGAAAAAAAAAAACTTCAGTGTGGTAAATGTAACATGGATCTCTGCAAGTATTAAGTGTCTGAAATAGGCAGCTAATACTGGATTTAATATTATTTTATAAATAATTGTTCCCTTAGCAGTAAACATAAGTCTACACATTCACAATAGTCCTACAAAATAAATACTGTGATTATGCACAATATGTTATGACAAACTAGTTTCAAAAAACAAAAGCTCAACATCTTGATAAAAATTCTGATCAGAATAAAATGTGACTCTAAAATTTAAAACATCATTAAAATAACATCACATTTAAAATCATCCACGGTTTACACAAGTACTATGAGTTTCCAGTTTTGGAACATATTTTTCTGTTGAATTTAAAATACGAACATATTGAAAATGGTTAATTTCAGTGATGACATCAGTTTTGGTCTTACTTTAACATTATTTTCTTTTATAAAAAGTTGCACTATGTGTCCATTAGTGGTCTGATTGGTCTTTGATATTTCATCCATGTATATAAAAGAAATCCCTAAAAGCCAATAGTACTTTATATGTATATATATATATAAAAGGATCTCATCTCCAATGGCTGTATTTAACAGAGCCACATATACTGATGCTAAACATAAGAGCTTTCACCTTGGAAAAAAGCATTCTCAGAAATGCCACTTACATTCATTCATATTAAATATTCCCAACTGAGTTTCAAACTCAACAGGTGATGAATAACAGAATTTTACATCTCATTTGCACTCAAAGCTGACCATAACCAAAATTTACAGTATGATTAAAACAAGCCAATGTTTTAAAAGTTTTAATTAAAGATAACAATTCCATGAAAGGAGAGGATAAAGAATGGGATGACTAGAAGTATTTGGTCTTAATAAGGCAATACAAAATAGATCCATTATCAAAGACCATTTAATTTTTAAAGATCGACAATACCAAAAGCATAAAGTGAAGTATAAGAAAATAGTTTTTTATAAGTATGATTTAATTAAAGCTGTTTACAGTTATTCTCTCCCACAGTAGTTAAGCATGAATTTAAAAGAATAAGAGATGAGAAACACAAGCACACGCAGCACACAGTCAGAGGAGTCAGCATGCAAAGTTTGTGGAGCTTGAGGTTTCACTGCAACAGGAATGAGACCAGACAAGGGTGGCCTTGGGTTTCCTATTGGGAGACAGAGTTAAGAGAGAGGAAGAGGGGAAAAGACTGCAGGGAACGAATACGAAGTCATGTAATTGCCCATTGCCCGAAACGACAGCACGATAGAAAACAGGAGCAAGTTAGTTCTCAGAGATGACTAGAGATTTTTCAGTGTTTACACAAAAGTACATAGTACATTTTTTTCTTTTTTTTTTTTTATAAAATAAAATAAACATCATTTGCCACCATAAACCTTTTCTTTAGAGAGAAAAAAAATTTGAAGTGGGTCACAAGGGTTCTATTAAGTCATTTCAATGCCAAGGAAAACAAACTGAGTAATAGAACTAATCACTTCCCTATATATGGATGTCAAGATGACAATTCAGATTATTCTTCAAACTAATCCTGAGAAGAAATCTGTTTACAATTCAAACAGTAATGTTATGTAAAAAGTATTAACAAATCCACTATTACAAATATCAATTTCCTATATGGTCTTCTATATATACACACAATAAAATGGTAAATATATGCAAAAATATTAAAAAAAAACATGCACAGATCACTTTCCCCTTTGGAATCTGGACTTCCTATAGGATACTTCTGTTTGCCTTTCCCACCCCATCCTCTGAAATTGTTTTTTATTTCTATCACCCTACCCACACTGAATACTATTCCCTATAACTCTGCATAAAGCCAATGAGAAATATATGTATTTTACATTCAAGCTTTAAATCTTAAAATGACCCTGTTGTAGCATACAACTTATCAAATAAGCAGCTATTTTCCCCCTGTTTTGCTTGTTTTCTGTTTTTGCAGTTGTCAGTCTCCATGATCCATTCCGTGGCGAGCTGGGAAAAAACGCAGTTGCTAAATCAACGTCTCAACAGTGTGAGGCTCCTGAATGTGTCCCAGGAGTCCCTATGCAACTGTCCTGAGCATGAGAGCATTGCACACAGAAGACAGTCCATCGCACTGTGCCGACTATCTACAAAGGTCTGAGAGGGGCGCGTCCCTCTTGTGTTTCCTCTTTTTGCCATGGTAATACTGATTATTGGATTTGCCTTGATGTTGTTTGTTTGTCATCAAGGAACCATGGCTTGTCTGAGTTGTACCTTGGAAGCCTTTGCTGGAAGAACGAAAGAGCCTTGCTGATCCATGCTGTGGAGAAAGAGAGCAGTCAGAAAGGCATCAGTATTGCAGATCAGCACACTGTAGTACAGTATATAGGGGGAGTTTTCACAACTAGGGCTATACCAGTTAGAGTTGCATACTGACCACTGATTCATCTAGCATGCAGAAAAAGACGGTAAATTCTACTGAGCTCTAAAACTCTTACATTATATAAGAGTAATGGAAAAGTAGACCACTAATTAAAAAAGAGACCACTATCTTAACAGTCTGCAAATTACTGAGAAGCTCTTAGATACACAGGGGTGAGCAGGCAGGTCAGGGGAGGGCATGGCTGGGTGGTCCTTTCCTGCTCCTGCTGTCGTCGCCTGTGACCTTCTCTGACACCAGTCTTTCCCATCATCCCTGACATATTAACTACTATTTCTCCTTAGTTTGTGTTTGGTACACAGGCTGAGGCTGTGGAAGTAAAGGGGACTCAGTGACTCAATCAGATCTGCTGCTAGGAGGCCTCTTCCCAAGATCCCAGCTATGCTCAGAGAGGACGAGCACCTCAGGCCACAGTCCAGTATCCATGGCTTCCTCCCCTTTCTCTGACTTCTTACTCATGGTTAATAACTGCAAGCAATTAAAACTCTTACAAATAAGGGTACATCTGTGGCCTATTTAAATCAAAGCCAATGTTAATCAACTAATCACGCCTCACAACTATGGTGTGATAGGTTTCAAAACACACAAAAGTTATAAAGTATTTAAAAATAAGATCATTCCTAGATAGGCACGACAGTGTCAGGAAGTCATGCAATAACTTCACAGGCAGTTTATTTCAAATACAATGAAACCTTTTAATTATTTAATGCCTCTTTTTTGTTGTTGTTGCCAGGGATTGAATCCAGGCCCTCAAGAATGCTTAAGCAGGCACTCAACAACAACCCCTTGCCACGGCCCCCCTGCAATTTTTTATGCTGAATGTGTGATACTGTGGGAGAGTGGGCTGGGGTATGGCTGTGGGAGAACATTTAACTTTCTGAGCATGCATGGAGGCCCTGGGTTCAATCCCAAGCACCACAGCAACCACAACAGAATTGGAATGAGATGTTGGCTGGGACATCCTGAAAGGACCAGCCACTAGATTCTTATAGGTTCGTGTTACAATAGCATCTCATAAAGATCCTCGGGACATTCTGTTGTTAGAAACACTGTCATGCTTCAGACCCTCTTAAAACAAAACAGACTTGGGTTTTTTTTTTTTTTTTTTTTTTGGTACGGGCATGGAACTCATGACCTAGCACTTGCCAGGCAGGCGCATTTGCCATTGAGCTAAATCCCTGGCCCCGACAGACTTGTTTTTTAACCTAGCATATTCTTTAAACCCATGAAAACCACTGTCCACATGTAAGACAGTCTGATTACTTTTATTAAACACTAAGAATAAAAACACAAATTCCACATACCTGAGATTTGTTGGTGCTGTTGGGTGTGTTAGTGGTTTGGGTGCTTTGCATTTTCCCAACTGTTTGAGAGGACTCCAATGACACATCTTGTGACCCTACTCGGTTCCCAGTGGACGGACGGCAGAGCAGCTGTTTTGGAGTTTTGCATGGTGTGGCATCTGAATCCTGACACAAGTCACATGAGTTATAAGAAATGTTAGTAATTGACACATTCAGTATTCAGAAAAGAAAACAATGCCACCTAATCACTCCCTGGACAAACTGAAGTGCCCCGGAGGTAAGGAGGATTTAGGAAGACTGCAGATTAAGTTGCATCTGGTTTCTTCCAAACTGTTAAAGGGATGTTTTACCAGTGGGCTTTTGCTTTTCAAAAAGTCCACTGCCCACATGAGACTTGGGAATCAGCTGTGAAGGAGCCAGGGGTCCTCATGTATGTGTGTTTATGTTTACAGAAAACAAATCATGGCAGTACCAAGGAAGGAGCACAGTAAGAGCACCAGGTAGTAGGTATAGGGGCTCCATTTTAGGAGGTTTGTAACGACAGATCTCTTCCACCAAGTGCACCACGTGGACACAGACACCCCAAGACAGTGGACAGAGCCTGTCTGTCTCTCTTCTTAGCCCTGGCACACACCTGGCATCTGAGTCACATTGTCTCAGGCACTAACTTTCCTCTTGAGGCTGTCTCTGTCCATCGCCCACTGTCCTTACCCCATGTCTAGGACACCTGCTTAGCGTTTTGTCCTGCTGAGTACTGCTCAGGACCCCACAAGGCACCCAGAGGAAGTCTGCATATGAATAGCTACGGCCGGGTAATAACATGTGGTCAGCAAGAACTACATAAAATGACGTCCCTCACATACTTCTTAATGCCGTACGGTGAACTCGAAGGCCAAATACAGTACCTTTACAGTAAGTTTACGTCTAATTAACTCAAAATTTACCTTAATCGAGAAAACTTAGTATGTAAGTGATGTTTGAATTTTAATGAGCGTAGAGACAATATGTAGATTACAGACTGAGAAGGGAAGAAATAGGAGAGACTCCTAAGAAATAGTTTCTTTTTAGAGTGATGGAAATATTCTCAAATTAGAGTAGCAATAGGTATGTAACATTCTGAATTTATTGAAAACCACCAAATTTATACATTTAATGGAGAAATTCAAGATACATGTATCTCAATTTTTAAAAACTCAAATCAGGAAGCTCAAAACCATTATCCTGAGTGAAAGGAGGCTTATTTAAAAAAAAAAAAGAATTATACTATATGAAATACATGAAATTTTGGAACAAGTAAAACTAATCTATGATGTAGGAATCATAACAGTGGTTCCCTCCGTAGAAGTGGGGACTGAGGGCACTTCTGGGGTAAGGATAACATTATACATGTTAGCATAATGGGTTACACATGCGTATGCATTTGGTAAAATGTGAATGTGCAATCTAGGTTCCTTTTATGTCAACCGCATATCAAAAGAAATTACAAGCGAACACTGAAGTCTGGTTAACAATGTGCACTACAGAAGTTTGGGCTAAGTGTATCATATCTGCAATCTACTTTAAAATGGAACAGGAGGAATGGATACATGGTTAGGTATATGATGAGTAAAATGTTAATAGTGAATCTTATGGTGGATATACACAGCAATACAATTCTTTCACTTTCACTGTATGCTTGAAAGTTTTTAGAAGAAAATATTGAAAAAAAGAATAAGTATGAAAGTTACTAAAACCTCCCAGTAACAAGCAAAGGAAGCAGCCTTAGCCCCAAGGACGGTTAACCTGAGCAAGATGACAAGAAAGCACAAGGTTCCAAAGCTAGTGTCTTTCTTACTTACCACATCACTGGAGCTGGACTGCGTGGCAGAAGAGGACGACACCGGACCTGATGAAGAGTTTGAAGAGTGTTTACTAAGAGATTCCGAAGTTTTACTTCTACATTTTCCAAGGGCTTCATTTTCTTCAGACAGATTATTATTACATTTATCTAACTGCTGAGTATCTACTATCAGGGTAACACCATTTCCTGAAAGAGTGGCAAAAGATTGGAAAATGTTTCTTCCCATTAAATACAAACAACACAGAAAAGCCTCTAAGACTCAGTCAGCATTAAAAAGAACCTCACCATTGCATGAGGGTTCCGGCCTGTTCTGCAAGCCCCACTGCTTGGAGATCCAATCTCTGTATGTAGCAACTTCATCTGTTACTCTAATTATCCTACCCAATATGCTGTGAGTATTTAAAAGAAAGGAACGGTGTTATTAATTTGAAGGTAAGAAGCTACAACCAATCCGAACACAATGGGGTTGATTTTAGTGAAACTTTTACCTCTCTGTTTCGTTGTTGGGATAATATTTTGCTATTGGTGATACAGCATGACTCAAAACAACGTAGGCATAATCAAAGGCCTGTTTCACTTGCATGGCCCCATAGGAACTCCTTCCAACATCATTACCTTTAAAAGAAATGCACACACAAAATAGTAAGCATGACCACTATCTTCACAGAGGGCTTTACATGTTGATCAGCCCTCTACCACCACAGCTACCCAGGGGTGGAGCAGTACTCCCTCAAAGTTGAGCAATCAGTCTCTCCTTGAGGCCGCCACCCACTGAAATGCAGTCAGTACTTTACTAGGGTGCAGACAGGAGCTGCCTATGTGCTTTCTGGCTCAACAAGGACTCTCCTATCACACAAACAGTCATGCAAACCAAAGAAACAGCTGCCTATTTTCTCTTAAGAACAAAACCCAACTGAAGATACACATTTTTTTTTGCTTTTGATTAACCAATACAATATTTCCACATTAAATTATAATCTAAAAGGCAAGGACTGTCACGCATTTGGATGGAGCCAGCTCCTGACGTGTATTCCCTCAACGACCAAACCTACAGAACTATATGTTTAAAATGTGCTTCAATAAGCCAGAAAACGGCTCCTAGGCAATTATTGTACCTTTTCATTCCTTTTCCTTATTTTCAAAATTACACATTAGAGCAAATGACTAACAGCACTTTCACTAAAATCCAAAAATGCTGAACCTACGTATTTTATAATTACATGAAAGTAATATTGTCCAGAAAAGCTAAGATACAAACAAACTTTATGAGCACAAGAAAGGAATTATTTTCTGTTTACTTGCAAGCTAACAAAGCTGGAAAAAGCATAGGACTATGCAAAATTAGAGAGAAAAGAAGCACACTACCAGAAATACATAAACTGTCTCCTTAACCCCTTATGCTCATGAATTCAAAGACGTACACTATACCCATCTTAAGGACTTCAGAGTATCTTCTAAAGGGCTGAGTGAAAACTGGTGAGAGTCACTACCCAGGACACAAAAAAAGAAAAATGGCACCGAACTGCGGTATATGAGGACCCAGTGAGTAAATGCCTATTCCACCTGCTTAAAGGCACGATTTTACCACCAGCTCATCTGTGAGTTTGCAGATTTGGCAGAGAGGGTCCTTTAATTTGGTATGTTTGTTGATGAGATATTTTGATATAAAAAAACTATAATTAGGAATTATGCTTCATTTTTCCTCTAAAGAGAAGTTAAACTAGAAAAATGCTGATAATGCCCTCTGTTTGAATGCCCACGAATTTACCTAATTTCAATACCTGGTTGTAAAGGATCTTCAATATAAAGCATTGATGGCCTGTAGCCATCTAGCATATTTTTCTGTACTTCATCTTTGGCCACATATGAACCACCATCCTTTATCCGGATGCCAGTCTTTAAATAATTGAAGTGTCGTCCATATAATTCAAAAAATTCTATTAAGAGAACACCATAGTTCGTATTGGGGATACAAGCATCTTCCCTGGGATGTAACTGAAAGAGGGGAAAAAAGAAGAAATTATTTTAGGTTTTCTCTCAATGATTAGAGGGGAGGTGTTTAAGTAACATCCTAACTTCTATTAGCAATAGTACTGTAATTCGGGTTTAGCACAACAGCTAACAGATAAAGAAGTAACAGTGGGCCATGCTGCTTTTCTAGGTGACACCATACAACAATCCTATGGGTACAGTACTGGGGCAAGGAGTCTGCAAGGCTGAGCTGGCTCCCTGCCCCAGGATGGTGACAGGGCTGGCTTGGCCCACACAGTAGGGAGGTCATTCTGACTCACAACAGTCATTGGCAACTGGTGCTACACAGACACAAAAGACTAAGACCCCTAACTGTAGTCACGTTTAGCTGCTTAGAATACATTCTTATTTTTTGTATTTGTACTACCATTTAAACTTATGGAAACCAGATCACACCTTGGGTTTTGTTGTGTTTTATTTTTGTTTTTGTAGTACTGGGCATGGAATGCAGGAAGTGCTAAGGTATATTCCCAGCCCTTTCTATTTTATTTTGAGACAGAGTCTTGTTAAATTACCCAGGCTGGCCTTGAATTTGTGATCCTTCTGCCTCAGCCTCCCAAGGATGGGATGAGCCATATGCATGCATATTAAAATTTCCAGTGAAGGACCAGGGATTTAGCTCAGTAGCATAAGCGCCTGCCTGGCAAGTGCAAGGTCGTGAGTTCAATCCCCAGTACCCCCCCCTCAAAAAAACAAAACAAAAAAACCAAACTGCAGTGAAAAGTCTCTTAAAACAACACATGTTTTACATTTAGTGCACACCAGCATGGCACAGCTTTATGACTTACCTGAAGGAAGCTGACAGCCATTAAAAAGAGACTATATGAACCAATTCCACCTGTAAATACTTCATTAAGGTCCCTCTGTAATAAGAACTGTTTCAATACTAAAACCAGGTATGGCAATACAGGATATTTCTGAAAAAGAAACAAAATTATACTTTCAATGAATATCTGTATCAATAATATAAGCTGCAGGCATTAGCTGAGGCATAAATTAGTCCTTATATTATAAAACTTGGTAGATACATGCAATAAACTTCATTTTCTATTTTAAGGGTAAGCTGTTTAAACAATGAACTCTAAGTAATTAAGGATTTTCTTCTCACTCTAAACTCTAAAACACGGTAACATGGATAAAGTTACCTGCTCGCTGCAGGACAGAAACACTATTTATCAGATGATGCACATGCCAATCTATGACCACAGCCTTGTGATACTTGTGTGTAAACAGTACATGATCAAAACTTCAATTTTTTTTTTTTTTTTGTACTGGGAAGTGAACTCACGACCTCACATTTGCCAGGCAGACGCTGTGCTGCTGAGCTACATCCCAGTGCTAAAACTTCGCAACATCCTACCGCACTCCATCAGTGGGATTTTAAGGGGCTCATTTTCTTAGACCATGCTGCCCTGTTTATCAGGGTTCCTGGGATATTCGGCTGCTAGCCAGCACAGGAATGGCTTCCTGCCGTCTCCCATATGGGCTGATGAACACAGAGTTCTTACCTTTGCATACTTTACAGAGAACAGAATGGCAGAGAATAGTGAGCTGGCAAGGACACACAGCCTAAGTCTCTGTTGGTCTGGCCCACATGTAGTGCACTCTGCACAACCTAGGCCCTGAGCAGGGGTGCTGAGAGAAATAAGGAGGCCAACACATCCAGAGGGACTCTGCTGTGACTTGTATCTAGATGTACCCCAAGGCCTCACGCACTCATACGTGGGGCTTTTCGGAGCTGGCTGGATCTAGGGTGTGTGAGACTGCATTAGTGCGACTGTGCACACTTTTGAGTGTGGACAATGGGAAGCCCTACGCTGGGTGTGCTGGCACCACCCAAAAGGTTTGTAGCCTGGACGGGATAAAAGTGAAAGGGAGGCTTTGTGGTTTCTTGCTTACTGCCTCCTGCCTAGCCTGCCATGAACTGTTTCGCCTCTGAGATGCCTGCTGCCATGCTTTCCTGCCTTGGAGCCAGCTGACTATGGACTGAAACCTCTACAAACTGTGAGTCAAAATAAATCTTTCCTCCTTTAACCTGTGGGTGTCAGATATCTTGTCCCAGCAATGAGAAAAGTAACTAAGATTTCTATTCTCTTCTCAACTCTCAGCTCTGTATTTTGCTTTTGTTTGGTTTGGTTTTTTTGAAATACAGTTTCAATGTGCAGTCCAGGCTGGCCTTGAACTTGCCACAAAGCCCAGCCTGGCCTCAAATTTGTGATCATCCCAACTCAAACCTCCTGTTATCTGTTTTCTAAACTTTCTAAAGTGAAAAAGCATGGCTTCCATAAGAAAGAAGAAAGTTTATACTTTTGCAAATTATATCACAGTAAGCAAGGATGCAGCACAACAACAAAAATATGGAGATTAAACAGTATAAATGGGCTAGATACGGTCTCTCTCTCTCTCCTCCCTCACATATATATTAAAAAATAATATATATATATATATGCATTTTTTTTTGACAAGGTCTTGCTATGCAGTTCAGGCTGGTCTTGAATTTGCATGTAGCCCAGGCTGGCCTTGAGCTCATGGGGATCCTTCTGCCTCAGCCTCCTGAGTGCTGAGATTACAGGTACATGTCACCATGCCAGGCCATATGGTCTCTTTTTAAAGAACTATCAGGTAAATATCCAACAGAATTTTATCTACATATATCTTTTGACCTAGAAATTCTAAGAATCTTCTTATAGTGACTGAAAGTATAACAAAAGATGCATGTATTGAAGGATATTTACCAAGTGCTTTCTGTGGTAGCAAAAAAACAAACAAACAAAAAACAAGACAGGTAATAATGCTGGGGCAGTGTAAATTTGAGCCTGATGCATTCTGACAAGGGATTACTTGGTATGCAACCAGTAGAAAGGATGAAGCAAGGTTGGATGTGTGCATATGAAAAATCCTCCAAAATATTTTAATTTAAAAAAAGATGTAAGACAATAAGCATTTAATGAGCTACTGCTTTTGTTTCAAATCTTCAAGAGGATAAACAGGCCAAAAA
This sequence comes from Dolichotis patagonum, assembly GCA_004027295.1. Taxonomy (NCBI): domain Eukaryota; kingdom Metazoa; phylum Chordata; class Mammalia; order Rodentia; family Caviidae; genus Dolichotis; species Dolichotis patagonum. The sequence continues at coordinate 21,924 of PVJX010017763.1, read as the reverse complement.
CAAAAGGCTGATGATGGTAAATTGTATAAAACTCATCTAGGGTGACTTGCTTTTTGCTATCATATTATTGTTAAATTTGATATCGTGCATATTATTTTCAACTTTAAAAGTCTTCTCAAGAATATTTACATACAACACACCTCCCAAAGAAGCGGATCATGGATGTTTATTTTTCTGATTTTCTATACTCTGTAAATTTTCATGAGAAAAAAATGTCTACAATATTACATAGTTAATAATTTTTTCTTTTAAAAAAGGAAGGAACTGTAGAGCTGCTGAATGGACCAAAAAGATACTCTACACCAGCCAGGTCACTTCATGCTTTTAGGCTGAGGGGAAAGCTAGCAGCTGTTTCAAGTATCAAAAATGCTCTCAGGATGATGCTGGCAAATTTTCTCCTATTTTGGAAGAAAACAGAACAATAAAAATAAACTATAACTATTTAAAGATAAAAGAAAACCTGCAGGCACCACCTTCTAAGTGACCTGGGGATTAAAATCAAGAAGGGGCTCCTGAGGGAAGTTCTTAATCTGAACCTTATTGGGGATTTTAAAAAAAGACAGGAGTCAGCTTCACAGTATGATCCCAGCCCTCAACTAAGCATAAGAATCCAGAGCAGAGAACTTCTTCAAAAGCATTCTTAACTCTTAATTCTTACAAAGGTCACATTGCACTGTAATTACTGATCATTACAAGCAAAATCAAAGAAAACAAAACAAGTGCACAGCAGAGAAAGAACCATTTGTCAGCAACATGATATAAAAATAGCTTTGCAAAAGATACAGAAAATCACCATAACAGACTCTCAGTTACATTTCCCAACAGTCTTATAATGCACACACCACTGCATCTCTGACCTTAGTAAAATCTTTGATGAGGTCTGCTGCTCTTACTCCATTCTGGACATTAAAGCTGATATCAACCTTCACTTCAGTAAAAGAATCTGTTAATTTAATAATAGGTACCTGGAAAGAGAAGAATGGGAAAGGTAAAATACCCAAATTGAATGATAAAATTGAGAAGGAAGACTTTTAGGTTTGAGGTATCCATAAGAACATAAAAACACTAAGTGTTCTAAATACTGTACACCACAGTTAATGTGCTTTTCCAAAGATAATTTACATTGCACATTTAGCATTTAACCCATGCAATATATTTATATATCAATAGAAATTTTGTTTTAGTGTCCAAACCACTTTATTAATTTTTTCAACTGTATGTATGTATTTCAAGTCTACAACATGAGGAAGGTTTGATATATACAGAAGTGATTACTATAGTCAAATACACACATCATTTTAAATAGTTACATTAATTGGCAAATAGTTACATTAATTATGAATTCTGAAATCACATAACAGAAACTTTCTCAACATTATACACCCTTTGGAGAACAATTTCCAGTTCAGTATAAGATCAAGAATTATCAATGTCAGGTACAAAATATTTCATTATTGCCAAACTGTTTCTAATAAGAAAACTTCTAGATTCTTAATTCATAAATCTCTACAGTGAGTACTGCTGTATATACAGAAAAAAGTGAGTAGTATTATCTCTTAAATGCACATGAGAGTTAAGTTGTTTACGGAGCACTTTTTATGTACAGGTACTGTAATACTCACAAAATGAAAGTACCAACTCACAATCCAACAGTAAAATTAAATTTTAAGTTTCCTTTGTAAATAGATTTAAAGATGAAATGCTAAGAACTTACGGTTGCTTTGTCTAGAACTTTCACTGAATCCTCATCTGCAACCTTGTGTTTCCTAAGGGCTTCTTCCAGGGTCCAGAGGGGCAGGTTCTCCCACTTCCCGAACACCACGAGATCGATGTCACTGGACACAGAAAGCATATGCAACATTTGAAGAAGTCACAAAATGGACCTGTTTGAACTGGTACAGATGCTTGTGGATTCAGCCTAGCACACTGAGCGCTATTTCCCTTCCTACCCAGCAAGACCAGTACTCTGCAGGCAACAGTACTTCTGAGGTGAAGTACAGGTTGGAGCGTTCAATAACCTTCTCTCGGTCACTTCATAGAACTTAGGCCTAAGATAATGGGGTGATTTTGAAAGAAAGAAAACCTCAAAATAACCAATTAATGTGTCTTCTTCATAGACATTTCTGATACTAAATGTGACTACGCTATCTGGATGAGGTTAATGTAACTGACACATATAAAGTAGAAAATGCAGGCTGCAGTGTGCCAGCCTACTACCAGTGTGTAAACACAAACACACCTCCTTTCACACGCACAGGTGTCTCCAGAAGGACACGTGCGACCAATACCGGGGCTGTTCCAAAGAGAACAAAGGGGCAAAACCAGGACTGACTCTTCAATCTCATTGTTTGGCATGGAGTTGAATATTTTGTGGCCTTTGAAGGCCAGAGAGCACTGAGAAGAGTGGAAACTGCCAGGCTCGTCCACTTTAACACATTTTGTTAGGAGACAGCGGATCAGATTAGGCACAAACCGAAAACACAACAGAATGTTTTCCCCTTGTGAAGACCACATCATTTCAATTCTTAGGATTCATCCTTCAGGGAAACACCACCATTGCCAGAGAGAGGTCTGCGCAGGCTGTGACCAGGAGGACCCTTGTTAGAAAAGACAGTTTTGTAGCCTCACTGTTCAAGTCAGGGGGCTGCTGAAACTACAGCTAGTGCTATAAATTCTGCATTCAAAGAGGCCTCCCATGCAGGAGTATATGTGCTCCCCATGGTAACTTGGCAATTGATCCATAGCAGAGGGTTAACTGCTGGGGTGAGCAGCACTCTGCATGGTAGTCAAGTTCTAAAATTTATAACCAACTGATTCTACTGCAATATGCTCCCTTTTACTTGTCTCCAGATGATGTATGTCTTGATAGGATCATCAGAAATAACTGTCTACTGTAAGATAATTCAATTAAATACAAGTAAATGAGTTTGTTTCATAAATCTCATTGGTTTTGTTTTTTCCTTTACACATTCAATGACCATAATGAAAAAATTTTAGACAAATGTTCAACCCCTCGACAGCTACATAAATGTACTAACCTAGTAGGCAAATACAAGCCAGTTTTAAAACTTCCAAATATCTGGACCTGAAAAAGAAAAAATATACAGCAAGGTGTCAAGCAAGTCCAGGAAGAAATGTAGGGTTTTGCTGCCCTCTACTGATATTTCTTAGTACTACAAGGGCATTTTTTCCTAACATTTTCATAAAGGGGGATTTCTGTCTCTGGTTGACATTCAGAATATTGCACTCACTTATCTAGAAAACTTTAACATTAAAACCTGTTACCTCATAATCCAGGCATGATCACAAAGCCTCAGATTTTGTTCTCTAAGCACAGGCGGTCTCACAGGTCACTAATATTAGGGTCAGGCTACTTCAGGGCAAAAGCAGCATGGTCTATGGACCAGCGCCACAGAGAACAGGTGCTGTTCTTGTAATTACATGCAGTGCCATAAACTGGGACACAGCTGCCTTGACCCATGGAGCAGGGATGTGAGGCAACAAAGAACAAATGATGAGAAAAGTTCCTGTGAACCTAACCACAGCTTCAGGTTCCTCTCTTGGGAAAAAAAATCTGCCCAGCCCATAAGGCCAAAGATGAGTTTGGATCAGGGACGGGAGAGGCTGTCCCTGGCTGTGGAGGGTGTACAGCAGCACACTCAGCAGCTGCCCTGGGCTCTGCCCACTAGAGGTCAGCAGTGCCTCCAAAGTCACAAGAGTCAAAAATGCCCAGCCACTGTCAATGCCAGCCCCAACTGCTGCCATCAACAGAATCTGTTCAGTTGAGAGCTGGTTAGATCACAAGGGAGAAACGACACAGTGCAGCATATAGCAGACACTCAATAAACTGTCTTCCCCTATGCCCTTAACCTACAGTGTCATACTTGAAACTAGTTTTGTTGACTCGATAAAAACTGTCCTGGCTTCCTTACCCGCCTGTCTCCTGCGTTGTTCTAGAGTTTATTTTTGTTTTGCTTTTTGCTGATGCTACTGAACACAAAATAATGGATTCTTAAACAATACATTCGTTGTACAAAACTGTAGAACAGACCCTCAAAGGGGCCCTAAAAACTGAAATATTAACTTAGGATCAATAACAAAACCCCTAAATAAGCAAAGAAAATGTTCTGTCTGGGGCTAGTCAATCAGGAAAACTGAGTGTCAAGAGAGAGGCAGAGGAGGTGTGTGGCACACACTGTAATCCTAGCACTCTGGGAGGCTGAGGCAGGAGAATAGTTAAGTTTGAGCCCAGCCTAGGTAACTTAATTGAGGCCCTGTCTCAAAAAATAAAAAGGGCTGGGCATGTAGCTCAGTGAGCAGATTCACTCCCCAGTACCACAAAACGGGACAGGGCAGGGAAGATTTACACATGCATCTGCGCAAGAAAGTGAACTTTCTTAAGAAAATGATGAAAAGAAATTCTGACAAGATATTTGTTTAGCTATATACAATTATGATATTTATACTGGTGGACTAGAATAAAATAGTGACAAGAGGTTGATAACTATATCCAGTGAATAGACAACTACATAAAAGTTTGTTTTGTTTTTTTTCGCTTTACTCCAATGATTCCTAAATTTAGTTCACCTTTACAGCACCTGCCATTCAGCAATGGGAGGGAAAAAAAAGTTAAGGCATCTGAGTCAATGAAAATAATTACTAAGCCCCAAACCCTAAAAGCTGCAGAACATTATTTGCTTTCAGGATTTAATTAGTCCGGGTATGGTGGTGCACACCTGTGATCCCAGCACTCTGGAGGCTGAGGCAGGAGGATCACCATGAGTTTGAGGGCAGCCTGAACTGTATAATGAGACTTTGGCTCAATAAAAAAGAAAAAGAAAAAGGAAAAAGAAAAACAAAAAGAAAAAGAAAGAAAAGAAAAGAAAAGAAAAGAAACACTTAATTAGAGCCTATCCTTACAAAAGCACTCCCTGCACTCTGCATGAGATGCCACCAGTCATCCTCCACCCACATCCCACTGACAGGACCTCACCCTAAGCCCAAGCCACTGGGACAGGGACTCACGTCAGCACTGGGCCACAGCTCCTTAATCACACTCTCGATCCTGCTCACCACTTCCATCCGCATCTTCTCCTCCTCCGGCCTTGGGGACATATATTCATAAAAATCACTGATTTCTTCATGCAGACTAAAGACAAAAGTAGAAAAGTGCACATGAGTAGGACCAATCTAATGAGCAATCACTTCTTAAGTAATCTTCTCTAATTAAGACTTATAAGCTAATTCAGCTGATGACCTTATATTTATAGATTTTACCTCAGTTTTAATGTTATAACTCATGCCATGCTAAGACGGGAATATACAGGATTAATCAAAAAAACCACAATAATTAAATAAAATAAGAAATTTCCTGTGTGGTGCACTTGCTAGCTGCTTGTAATTTAAAAAAAGAAGAAAACAAAACAAAACGATGAGAGGCAGGCCCCGGTGTCTGCCTTTACATTTAGAGTACAGTAGGCACAAAACAAAGACACTGAACCCAGGGTTCATACGCACCCTTCTGTCATTGGGCACTGCCTTCCTACCTCCCTGCAATCTGTTCTTCATGGTTCTGTCTTTCACAGCATTTGCTTAATGAATTGTCAAGTGAACAAGTTAGCCAGGGAACATGAGGAGTGTCCTGAAAGAACAGTTGGCAGACAAAGACTCCAGGAGGAGATCACAACTCCCAGAGACCACGAAGTCTGAGGCAAGCAGGCTATGGCAGGGGGGTGATAGAAGTTACATCCAGCGCAGAAGGCAGGCTGTGGGCATGGCATGCTCTGATTGGCAAGCTAAGAAGCCCTGGGGGGCTGGCACTGGGGAACAGCTCAGTGGTAAAGTGCTTGCCTAGCATACATAAGACCTTGGGTTCAATCCCCAGGCGTGCGCGTGCGCTCTCTCTCTCTCTCTCTCTCTCTCTCTCCCCCCCCTCTGTGTGGGTGTGTGTGTGTCTCTCTCTCTCTCTCTCTCTCTCTCTCTCACACACACACACACACACACACACACACACACACACACACACACACAGTGAGTTAGTTCAGGCTTTCCCCTGTAGCAATGGAGAGCTATCTTAACTGTTTCTGAGGGAGGAAGGAGAGACTGACCGCAGAAACAGTTTACGATTAAACTGGCAACTGTGCAAATCCATGGATGGGTAAAGGTCCTGGAATGGGTACAGGGAAAACAGGTCATGAATGACTAATTGTAGCACTGGATGGTGGCTGGAGAGGAAGGGGTCCTAGAAACATGTCACATGTAGACACATGGCCAGGCTTCAGGAGAAGGGCAGAGCTGAAGAACTAGGGACCGAGGACAGTACTGGCCAGGAAACAGGACAAATGGGCTGCTAATGAGCTGAATAAAACGAATGCTGTGGGCAGAAGCTGATGACAACAGCATTCTTTACGAGCGCTGAGACTGTGGCGTTGGAGGGAAAACTTCCCTGAGGCCAGCACCCTAAGCACCTGTGAGGCTGGCTGCAGGTGTGTGGTGATGGGGCCTGGCTGAGGGCAGCCACACCACCATCCGGCTCCAGAGGAGGAAGCTGGAAGCACTGAGAAAACAAAAGCGATTCTGGGAAAGGAAAAAAGATCTGCGCCTCAACCTTCACTGGCTAGAACTTCTGCTACACGGAATGCTGATACCTTTTAAAATATGACTAAGCCACCACTAGTTCCTGTCTGTTTTGATGTTCCGTCTTTAGAGTCAAACAAATTTGAGGGCAATGTGTCCCCTTGGCCAAACAGCTGTGGCACTCTGTGCTCTCTGGCCTGTGTGCTCAGGACCACACAGAGCTGCAAGCAGCAGCCTGCCTGTTTGCCACGCAACACCGCAAAGCTCTGGACTTCAACACACCACGGAGCCCTGCAGGTGACTGCAGACACAGTCCAGTGGAGTCTGATGTTTACTTGGTGTGCTTCTTAACAGCTTAGGGTCTTTTAATTCCTAGAGTTTGGGCTGGGTTGTTTTGTTTTAAAGGTTCTCAAGTTTTATTGTATGCTCTGTGGTTGTTCTCCTTTTGCTTCTTACAGACAATACTTAAAGAAAACAACTTCAAGAAAGTGTACAGCACAGGTCTGCCAGCAAGAATGGGGACCACAAACAAATAGCAAGCAGTATTTGTATTCTAACCAATGGAGGAAAAAAATCTCTCCAAAACTTGACTACATCTACTCTACAAAGGGCCCCTCACACATTTGTTGGAGGGGTACACGGAATCAAATTCACAACCTTGCGTCTGCCAGGCTGGTGGCCTGTGTCCACTCAGCTATAGACCCAACCCCTTCATATATTTTCTAATTCAAATATGTGCAAAAAAATTTTTTTTTACCTCCACTATAAGTTAATATTTATAAAAAAACTGAATGACAATCTATTCTCTAAACATTACAGAGTGCCTATGTTCAGGCCGTGGGAAGTGGGCCTGTAAAGCAGGACCATGCCCCGCCAGCAAGAAAAAGAAAAGCTCATCCAAAGTTGTTGGTAGAAGATGCAATGTGTACATCCTGCACTGCACCATCTCAAGCAGGTTTCAGGGGAAAGTGTAGGTGTTCAGCTGCCTACAATGAAAGGAGCTGCTTGCAAGGTCCAACATCCCGACACTGTCAATGTAAACAAGCAAACTAGACAACCACAAGACAAAGGTCCAATGTAAAAGGGTTTCTGAACCTGAGGAAAAGTTAGAGAACAACGTAAAATTTGCTTTCAGTGCTGCAATTCTAGGCTTCTTATTAACATATTAATTTGGAAGGAAATTATTAAAAGTTATAAAATAAACTCTTAAAGCAGAACTACCCTAAACACATAATTTTCCATAGAACCATCATCTTTCATTGGTGTGTGTCTGCCATATCAGAAGAGAGGGGGAGAGGAACAAGGCAAAGGGGAGGGTTATTAAAGCAAAAACATATGTGAACAGTAAAAACATGAGGCCCCGCTTCTGGTTGGCCATGGTCCTGTACACCAAGGACAAACCTTACTTTCTCCCTGTAGGTAACATGTAAAATGCTAACAACTAAGTGAAAAGAATCTTGGTTAATTAATTTAATTTAATAAATTTTCAGCAGAGACTTTTAAACACTCCGAGAGGCTTCCTGACTAGCAAGTTTACTGCTGTCTAGTTTCCTTCATAGTTTAAAACTGTCTGGCACGTCTTGAGTGACAGAGGAAGGAGACCAGAGACATCCTGTGAGGTGCTTCTATGTGCTGATATACCTTTATGCCTGAGAGCATCTAACCCTGCAGAGAAAACTTCAGTGTCTCTCAGGTTTGATCCAAAACTCAGTAAGACTCATTACTAAGTACTGCTCAGCATCACACACTGAGCCTGAGGGTCTCAGTTCCTCATATGTATTAAACTGTACAGCACATGCTAATGAGTTAATTGAGGGATGGCAGGATGAGGACTGACTAGAGAACAGGACCTCCAGGGTAGGAGAGGAGCCTACAGCTGATTTAGCAATGGCCAAGGGTTTAACCAATCAGACCTATGTAATAACGCTTCTATAAAACCCCCAAATAGTTTGAGATTAGGGAACAATTGGGGGCCTCCAGGAAGAAAAACACATTCACTTACCAACTGGTAGTATATCCAACTGCGCGGGGCAGAAGCTCCCGCCCTGTGGACTCTGTTTTAAAGGTCTGCGTGGTGTGCCTGATTTTGTAAGTACTGATAAGAATACCAGTCACTTGACAAAAGCCAGGCTTACCTAAACAGCAAAATCACCAGTATCACTGCTGAAAAGAAAAACCCTGCCCCTCTTGTACTTGCAAACAAGAAATTTACAGCTCAAGTAAGCTCACAATCCCCTCTAAGATGACAAAGGGGAAGGGGGACAACATACAAATGATGATGGAAAATTATTTAAAAGGAAAGAGTGAGCCCAAGTTCTTGCTCTCATTAATGCTGCAGGAACTTAAAAAGGCTGTTCATCACTAAGGAACATAACATTTCTGTTAACCCCTCTCTGGACAGGACACCAGAATAAAAGGGCAGAGAACCAAGGGATACTTGTCTGTGTGTCCTAGACTACAAAGTTTACACTTTTCTTTTCTTCTTGTTCCTGCTTTCAGAGAGAGAACGCACTCCTTTTAAATGCCATCACATTTCAGCCTCGCCATTTCTGGACCACACTTTTCAGGACAATGATTCAGAAAGACAGTTTTTCAGCTGATTTCCTCTCATCTCTTCCCCCTTACGAAGACAGAAATGACTTCTCCCACTCAGGCCACTTCTGTCATCCAGCCTTACCACACTTCCAATCAATGACAGTATAGCATATAAGGTAAAGAGAGAAGGGAAAAGAAATCATCACTGCAGTTACCTAATTCTACTCAATAATTCTTTCCTCTTCCAGGAAAATTTCGAATTCCCTAACCACTTTGAGTAGACCTAACCAAATATGGGATAAGCGAGGAAGCCTAAACTGAGCATGGTGGCGACTCCTAGAATCCCAGCACTCAGAAGGCTGAGGCAGAAGGATCACTATGAGTTCGAGGCCAGCCTGAACTACACAGCAAGACCCTGTCCCAAAAAACCAAGTTAGAAAGCCTGAAGAATGGTGGGTAGTATTCTCTACCTATGGTTAAAAACTAACCATATTAAATATTAACTATTAACCATCTATGGTTAAAGATCTTGAGAGGAGGGAAAGCTTAGTTAGTAAATGTATTTCCCAAATGGAAGGTGTTCAAATATTTATTGAATGGATCAGTGCATGATGACCCAACCTATAATCCCAGAACTCTGGAGGCTGTGACAGGAGAATCTCAAATCTAAGCCCGGACTGGGCAATTTGGCAACTTGGTGGGACACTGTCTCAAAATAAAAAACAAAAGGGGCGGGATAACAGCTCCTAGTGAAGACACCGGTACTATAAATAGATAGCCAACCAAATAAGTGAAATCATTATATGAGGAAAAATTCCACAGGAATAAATGAAGCTGAATCTTTTCCTTAGTTACAAGGTCAAGATGCCAATAAGAAACAGATCAAGCTACAGAAACTTGCTATAATGAAATCTGACACATTTAACTCACACGATTCTCTGCCACTTTTTATTTCTCTTTGGTAGAAGGGCTGGTGTTTGAGAATGGACTACTGCTCAGTAAACAGACAACCACTTGTTACACCTTCCCCATGTCAGAGAACTAGTAAGGAAGCACAGGGACAAGGCAGGCAGCCTTCACTTCTAAGAACTGCCGCACAGGAAAATCACAAGGTCCAGGGTTTGGTGTTTACTGAGCACACCTGCACTCCCAGGAAATGCCAGCTCTCAACAATTATTAACAAATATTTAATGATAAAAGATAAAGAAGACAAAACAGTGCAGAAGAGAATGCCTACAGATCTGATCCAGCCACCAGGCCATCAATCTCAGCCTCGCTTCCAAGTCTCCCTTTTCTGTGTGTTTCAAAAGGCTTTTTAAAACTATGAGACAGAAAAAGATCAGATTATTAAGAGAATGAGAAGACAAACCAAAGAAAGAAAGAAAGAAAGAAAGAAAGGCTGGGGATTTAGCTCAGTGGCATAAGCGCCTGCCTTGCAAGCGCATGGTCATGAGTTTGATCCCCGGTACCAAAACAAAATAAATAAATAAATAAATAAATAAATAAAAAAGAGAAGACAAACCATAGACCAGGAGAAAATTACTCACCAATCTGTCATTGTTGAGCATTTAAATTCCTTCCAATTTTTCACTGTTACATGCTTACATCTGTACTTAACTCTAACTTTTCTCTAAGAATAAATTCTTAAGACTAGTATCTGAAATACACTTAGAATTCATGAAATTCAACAATAAGGAACCCAAGCATGGTGGCTGACATCTGTAATCCCAGCAACTCAAGAGACTGAGTTAGGAAGGATTGCCACAAGTTCAAGGCCAGTCTGGTTATGTAGTGAGTTCAAGGCCAGCCTGAAATATACAGTGAGACTCGGTTTCAAGAAGAAAAGAGATAGCAATTAAGTATATTAAAAAGATCTTTAATATCATAAATCATTGGAAAACTGCAAATTAAAATGATACCACTTAACACGAATGGCCGAAACTCACCAGGCATGGTGGCATACACCTGTACCTAGTACTCTAGGTGGCTGAGGCAAAATGATCACAAACTGGACACCAGCTTAGACAAATTAACCACTTAAAACCAAACCAAGGGTAATGGTGGATGCCTGTAATCTCAGCACTCGGGAGGCTAAAGCAGGACTGATGTAACTTTGAGGCTACCCTGGGCTACACAGTGAGTGTAGACCAGCCTGAAATAAGTGGTAAGACCCTGTCTCAAAAAAAAAAAAAAAAAAAAAAAAGACAATGAATTAACCACTTAATGACACCCTGTCTCAAATAAATGCAACTTTTTTTTAATTAGAAGGAGTGACTCCTAATAGCTGTCACTGGCCAGCCCTCTCACTGATCTACATGGGCTTTTCATATGTGTATCTTCTGTTTTTCTCAAATAAAGTTGGAAAGAAGTGCTTAAAAAAAACTAAATAGGGCTGGAATTTAGCTCAGCCTGAAGGCCTTGGGTTCAGTCCCTATTTCATAACACACACACACACACACACACACCCAAAAAGCCAAAACAATGACAACACAAAATGCTGGAGACGATTTGGAATAATAAGAAATCAATTTCTGCTGGTAGGAATGCAAAATGGTACAGGCACTCTACAAAACAGAGTGGCACTTCCTTACAAAACTAAACCTATAGGCTGGGGATATGCTTAGTGGAACAGCAACTACCTGGCACACTTTTAAGGCCCTGGGTTCGATTCCTAGCATCACCAACAAAACAAACCAAAACCAAGCCAAAACACCTGCTGTAACACATCCTATCTAAACATGCTCTTCTCATACAATCCAGAAATCATGTTTCTTGGTATTTATGAAAAGGAGCTAATAACCCACCCTCACAAAAACTTGCATATGGATATTTATAACAGCTTTATACAGAACTGTCAAAACTTGGAAGTAACCAGGAAACTTCAGGTGAATGAAGGAAACTGGTACATCTATACAATGAAGTATTATTCAGCACTAAAAAGAAATGAGCTTGTATCAAGTCAGGAATCTTCCAATGCATACTGTTAAGTGGAAGAAGTCAATCTGAATAGGCTACATGCTTTGAGAGCAATAGAGAAACACCACATTCAAAATTGTTATTACAATTTATTTTACTATAATTCTGTTTTGACTGGGCATATGAAGTTCTGGTAAAGGCAAAACTGCAGAGACAATAAAAGGGTCAGCACTTGCCAGGGGCTGGGAGGCAGCGCGCAGAGAATTTTTAGGGCAGTGAAATTTTATCAAAATTCACAGACTGGACATTATTAAGAGTGAACCTAGATGTAAATCATGGACCACTTGAAATTATGTGTCAGTTCCAGCAAATGTACATCTCTGGTGTAAGATGTCCAAAGTAAAAGAGGTTCTGTGTATATGGAGGGGTGGAGGTACATGGGAAATGTCTGTACCTTCCACTCAAATTTTACTATGAACCTAAACTGCTCTAACATACACGGTCAAGTCTGTAAGAAAGCTTAAAAATGTAAAAACCTGAATGTATTTACTTATTTTATCCCTGTTTAACTGTCATTTATTCATCTAGTATTTAACCAAATTCAGTAAGGGGAGGGGATACGTAATAGCTCCCTTCTTATCCATGGGGGATTCACTCCAAGACCTTCTTCAATAGATGTCTGAAACAATGGATAATACTGAACTCACGTTTTTTCCTATACCTACCTGCCTATGAAAATATTTAAGCTACAAATTAAACAGAATTAGTATTTACAACAATGAAACACATTTGGGGGGGGGCCTTTTTGAGACAAAGTTTCATTACACAGTTCAAGCTGACCTTGAACTCAAACCTCTAGCCCAGGCTTTCAACTCACAGCGATCCTCCTGCCTCAACCTCCCGAGTGCTGGGATTACAGGCATGCACCACCATGCCCAGTTGAAATAGAATTATAATAAAATAAATTGTAATAAAAATTGTGAATGCGGTGTTTCTCTACTGCTCTTAAAATGTCTCACCACACTTTGAGCTCTCCATTTAAAGAATGCCCTTCACAGCTTCTTTGGCATATCCAAATTACCAGCATCATTCCTCTTGTACTTTGTGGCCATGATTAAGTAAAAGAAGGGTTACTTGAACATAAGCACTGCAGTTCTGAAACCCAGACAATGGGACAGCTACAATGGGGGCAGTGTCTGTGGCATGGAGATCAGACAAAGGGATGGTTTAAGTTCCACCAGGGCAGTGCAAGACTTCATCCTGCTACACACAGCCACATGTATTTTAAAACTTACACCAGTCTAAAGTTTCCTTTTGAATATTTTCAGATCTCAGGGCTGGGGATTTAGCTCAGCGGCATAAGCACCTGCCTTGCAAGCGCATGGTCATGAGTTCGATCCCCAGTACCACCAAATAACAAAAATATTTAAAGTCAAAGAGAAACCTACTACCTCTAATAATTTTTTTGGTAACATTCCTAACAACAAACAAAACAAAATAAATACATGCATTGTTTCTCTGGTGTGAGAAACCAAAAGTGTAAATAAGATCCAAAATGTATACTAGATATTGTGAAGCAGGAAGAAAATGTTCAAACAGGGAGAGGAACCAGACAGCAGGGAGGGGGAAAGAAAAGTTTAAAAAAAAAGTGAGAAAAAAGGAAAAATGGAAACAAAGCTTTTGTAAGTGGTGAAGGGAAGAGGGGCTGGAGGGAGGGTAGGGGATGGGAAAAAAACAAGTTCTATCACGTACAGTACAAATTCTCTATGATGAATGAGATCATTACGGGTATCTAAAATGTACCAATAAAATCTGGTTTTTAAAAAAATTCTAATAATTTCACTAAGCAGCCAAATGGATCATGGGAAGGTTTTCTGGCTATGGATAAGACTGTAAAAAAACAGTGACGATTTTCTATAATTTTGTGATTATAAAAATTATCTGGACTTTGTACTGCTTCACCTTACTAAATCTCAGGCCAAATGTATCCTAGACACATAGGTCTCATTTACTACCTAACTTGTTTTAAAATCTGCTGTCTACAGAAGTCATTAGCAGGCACATTTTGTAAGATACACTATATGAAGTTCTACATACACTATTTCTTCCATTCCACAGCAAGGTTAGGTAAGAAGAATTAGGTAGCCTACCAAATTTAAGATATACATGTATATTTTAAAAATATACATATATACATACACATACGCACAGTTTTTATTTCTGGTATCCATAAATAAATCAAAGAGAATATTTAAGTAAAAAATACTGTAGTCGAGCCTGTGTAATAATAATGTTTATGAACGTAGCATACTGTTTAACATACAGTAATTTTTACAAATATATCAAGATAATGTTCTATATTTTAACAGGAATTTCATAGTTTTTATAGAGACTATTAGTGAATACAACATGATATATAAATATTTCTTCGTGCAAAACCATTTACTATTTGCTTGCTATTTTATTCTTGCTATTGCTCTTCTGTCTTCAATCACTTAACACAGAAATTTTTCAGCTCATTAAAAATGTCCATCATATAAAGTTAGTTAGCTCTATTATCTAATTGTTATATACAACTGATATCAGCTCAAACAATACAAATTTTTAAATTATGTATGTTTTATTAGTATATACATATTTGCAGTACAAAATGACTACATCCATCCTGGAGAGCCTGCTGTGTATAGGACACACCTGAATTCTTTTCTGTCCCCTTCTCTCATCCTTCATTGTTCCTTCAACTCTGGATCCTCTTTTCATTTGAAAATACTCTGGTTTTATTTTTTTCTTCCATCTTCTCATTTTCTTTTAATCCTTTTTTTCCTTCCTCCCACCTCCATCTCTTGTTCGCCTTCCTATTTGAAAAACACCTCCTTATTATGTTGCTCTTTATTTATACTTTGGGTTCGTCATATAAGAGAATCATGTGTTATTTATTTTTTAATTTTTTTGTCTTTTTGAGACAGGTCTCACTGTGCAGTTCAGGCTGGCCTTGAACTCACTTTGTAGCCCAGTCTAGCCTCAAACTTGCAGCACCCCTCCTGACTTAGCCTCACACGTGCTGGAATTACAGGCAGATGCCACCATCCCTGGCACATTATGTGCTATTTAAACTACACATAGTTCTAGAAAACACAGTGAACACTGATTTTTTAAGGGATTCCATATTTTGTTTTACTAATAGAAAGTGAACAATCTAAGTACTGTAAAACTTCCCTTTCTACATGCTAAGTTTTTAATGAGAAAAATATGCTATACTGGGGTTGAGGATATAGCTCAGTGGTAGAGCACTTGCCTAGCATGAGTGAGATCCTGAGATCAATCCCTAGGACCCCAAAACAAAACTGCCCCCCTCAGGCTGTATTACTTTACCCTCCTTTTGTTGTCCTAACTAGTGCACACGCATCCCTGTCCAGTACCATTCAGATCAGTTTCTAGTCTGAATGTGGGTCCTGCTATCTGTTCATTATTTTATCATTCCGACTTCCTCTGAGCCCCTCTTTCAGCTTCTACTCAGCTGACCATCAAAGGACAGGGAACTTACAAGAGCAAACGGGTTTCTCCAAAAGAATCACATTCCGAGTTCCGTGCTAGCCTCTGACAGCCGTGCTGCTGTGACAAGAGTGCCCTATACTCTTTACCTGGCTTCCGGGGCCTTCGTCTGGATAATGCACCTAACTTCTGCATAGTACTTCATGCTTTTCAAAGAGCTCTTACCTAATCTCTGAGTCAAGCATTCATCATAATATAATGTACATCGGAAAGAATTTCTAACTAGAATTTTTTTATGGGGAATAATCCGTTTCTCTGACACACAGAAAATCAATGACAAGACCAATCTGAAAACAAATCTCACCTGAATACAACCATCATTTACAAACACCCTCTTTGGACCCCAGAACCCAGATCTTCTGGCCTCTGAACTGCAGGACTTACACCAGCAACACCACAGGTCAGTGGTGGTGAACCTATGATGCCTGCGCCACAGTGGGCTGCTTGTATCACTGAAGCTCTAACAGGTTTGCCACCACTGCCATAGGGTATCAGGTCTCTGGTCTCAGACTAAGTTATACCATCTGCTTCCAGAGCTCTGAAACCTCCGGAACTGGACTGGGAAAAGTTACATGACAGGAGCTTCCCAGGGTCTCCAGCTTGTAGACAGCCTGGTGTGGGACTCTTGTCAGTTTCTATGACCATAAGAGCCAGTTCTAACAAATCCCCTATAAATCTATGTGTCGACCCATTTATCCATCCACTTACCCATGCATTCATTCATCCAAATCTGAATAGCACAGATTTCAGCACTCAGAGTGGAGTTGTTGTAACAGATCCAGAAAATGCAGCAGCAGTTTTGGAACTGAGGAATGGGTAGACAGGAAGAAAGGGCAAGCTAGCAAATAGCACATGTGCTGTGCCAGGGCACTAAGGATGATTCTAGTGAGGGTTCAGAGACAACAGTTCTTGCTCTATTGTCCCTCTCCCTTCTATCATGTAAGGACAACACAAAAAAAGGCCCTCCCGGAGATGGGCCCTTTCACTTTGGACTCAGCCTTCAGAACTGTAATGAAGCAATCTCTGTTCTCTGTAAATGATCCAGAATCAGGTGTTCTACTACAGAGGCACAACAGAATGAAATACCAACTTTCCTCATTCTTTGTCCCTGTGCCTGTAAAAAGGGGACATCAGTGCCCATTCTGCAGCTCTGCCAGGCATCAGGCACTGCCTGGCACCTGCTCCATGCTCAAGTCCCCGCCTGACCCTCAGCTCCGCAAAGTTCACACCCCCACGAAGGCGATGAGAGTATGACAGTTGTACCTTTCAGAAGGGTCCACCAAAACATCAGTAACCTACTACGTGGCAACCGGCCATCCTTCTTGTCCTTTCAATCAATCCTTCACTCTTTCTCCTTCTTCACTACATTCCCACAAACACCTGCAGAAGGTGATACCAATTGAGACTGTGCCAGGACTTGGTCCAAGCACTTAATCTGTGCTATCAGGTGCACGTCCCATCTGGAACCCCAGGTCTGCTATGCTAGGTTTGCCACTCTGCACCACCAGCCTGATTCTGAGCCCTTGGCCCTTTGCTGAAGCAAAAAGTTCAGTCCAGTGTGTTCCAACAAATAATCCAAATACCAGGCAGGCCCTTATTACTCCCATACCAGAAGTTAGCAAACGGCACCTGAAAGGCCAAACCCAGGGCTGGGGATTTAGCTCAGTGGCTTAAGTGCCTGCCTGGCAAGGGCAAGGTCATGAGTTTGATCCCCAGTACCAAAAAAAAAAAAAAAAAAAGAAAGGCCAAACCCAGCCAATTCTTACACAGCCCACAAGGTAAGAGTGCCTACACTTTGGAATGGCTGAAAAGAAATCAAAAGAAAACTTGTACTGGCAACATATGAAAATTCTATATAATTCAACTTATAATGCACATCCATTAGTTTACTAGAAAAGATCCTCATTCATTTACATACCGTCAATGGCTGTTTCTGCATGTTACAATAGCAAAGTCAAACAGCGGGACAGAGACAAAACCAACAAAGTTTAATATGTTACTATCTTTACAGAAAAGTCTATTTGACCCCTGCTTATATATAGGTCCCATAACATATTCAACAGTAACTTGATACTGTAAACTGGGCATGGTGACACGTAACCTTAGCACTCTGGGAGGCTGAGGCAGGAGGATCTCAAGTTCAAACCAAGCATGGATAACTTAGTGAGAGACCCTGTCATAAAATACATTTAAAAACAATTTTTTTGTTTTTTGTTTTTTGAGACAGAGTCTATATAATTGGGGCTGACCTTGAACTCACTATGTAACCCAGACTGGCCTTGAACTCATGGCAATCCTCCTGCCTCAGTTTCCCAAGAGCTGGGACTACAAAATTTAAAAAGTTAAAAATATAATTTCCATATAATCCAGCAATTCCACTGCTAGATACAAAAAAATAAAAACCTAAAAGCAAGAACTCAAACACTGCAGCCACCACTGCTGCTCCTGCTGCTGCAGCTACCCCAGTCAAGGTTGAAACCAATGAAGAGTTGGAGGAATCAAATGAGGATATGGCATTTGGTCTCTTTGACAGATCACCAAAAAGCAAACTACTCAGCCTGCCTGATTGGCAAAGCAAGGAATAAAAGCATAATTCTCTTAAAAAAAAAAAAAAGAACTCATAAATACTTGTATGTCAATGTTCATGGTAGCATTTTTCACAATAGTCAAAAGACAAGAGCAACCCAAATGTCCATCAAGAATAAATCAATATAAAAAAATTTTAAAAAGAGTAAATCAATAAGCAAAACATGGTACATATATACACAATGGAATAGTAACATTCGTAAAAAGAAATGGAGCTGGCTGTGGTGGCACATACTGGTTAACCTGAGTAACAGGGTGGCTGAGAGGCAGGAGAGTAACTGAGTTCGTGGTCAGCCTGCATTATATAGCAAAACCCTGTCTCAAAAAACCAAAACAGTAAAAATAATAATGATAAAGCTGCACCCTTCATGAAAAGTGGGTATGGAATTCAAATTTGTACAATCAAGTGTCAAGTGCGTAGGTTCACTTAGTTATTCTCTATCCTCTCCACATTTGAAATATTTAAGTAGAGTAAAATTTGAAATGATTAAAACTCACAAGTTTGCCCTATAACAATTCCACAGCCACTCTATACAATGAATGAAGAGATAGTTTATTGACACAGGGCAATGTAACAGAATATATTATCAAGACCTCCTAAGCCTCGCGGCACAGGCCTCTAATCCCTCTGGGAAGCTGAGGCAAGAGGATCCCAAACTGAAGCCCAGCTTGGGCACTTAGAGAATTAGTAAGAATTCGTCTCAAATTAAAACACTGGCTGGAGTTTAGTATGAAGGTCCTGGGTTCTATCCCCAGCATCACCAGGAAAAACAAAAGCAGTACCAAGGACTTTGCTGCCCTCTTCTCCACGTTACAGACCCTAGATACCAAACCAGAGTTGCCAATCACCATTCACCAGCCAGGCTCATCTCTCATTCTAAGACCATAATGGGCACATTTGTTTGCCTCAAAATTTACAAGTAAAATAAACACTAACTTCAATTAAAAGTAATGTGTAATAGTTGTAGCACTGATATCAGTGTACAATTCCAACCCAGCTAGTAACACAGAGAATGTTGGTTGATACTGATTTACTGCAAGTACTGTCACTGGAAACTGTCATTAATAAAGTGAAAAACTTCCTGCACAAGCTAGGAAGTCAGAGGCAACTACAACCTGGAGCTTACTATCTTCCAGTTACAGTAATTCCGGGGTTAAGCCAGCCCTCCATTTCCACAGTCGGCCTCGCCCTTCACACACTCAGCGTGCCATGTGCCAGGTCTTTTGTTTAAAGCCAGGACACTATTTCCCTTTGAACAGAGAGAGCGTGTGAGCACACTGGGCTTGAAACGGCACTAACGATGCAAAGCTTGACCATTCCCAAGTATCCACCCAAAAGAGCTGAAAATGTTTGCTTACAGAGAAACATTAATGTTCATATGACATTATGTACAAGAGTCAAAATCTGAAAACTATCTAATTTTGTTTCAGCTGATAAGTGGATAAACAAAATGCAGCCTAAATAGACAACAGAATATTATTCAGCCTCATGAAAGATGAAGTGCTGGTATGTGCTACATGGATAAAAATGTTAAGTGAGACACAGTGAATGCAAAAGGCCACATGGTATATGGTTTCACCAACATAAAATGTCCGGAACAGTCAAATCTATGGACAGGGAAAGCAGACGGGTACCAGCTTAAGGGTTGCGGGGAGGGGTTCGTGGAGATATGGGTAGTAAATGCTAATACTTTCCCTCTCAGGTGATGAAAATATCCCAAAACTTACTGTAGTGATGGTTACACAAGCCTAGGGCTACATTAAAAACCACTGGAACTACACACTGTAAATGAGCGAATTAAAATCTCAATATTATTTTTTAAAGAGCAGGACGCTATCAAAGCCACCAGCCAGTGTTCCTCAACTCTCACCAATGCAACACAGAGTCTAAGCAGACTAGAAAGGCTCTGCAAACCAATAAAGACTTGTGCCTTAGGGGAATGCATGACTTAATAAGAACCCCAAACAAAACAACTTGATGTGCAATTTAACAAGAAAATTATTACCTCTCCTGAACATTGAAAACACTTGTGGACCACTTTATATAAGGGTCTATAGGGTATCTAGAAGACAAGGGTCACCACTTAATTATGGCCTTAAGAGCTTTAATGTAATAACAATCTAATCAGAGAGCCCCACTGGCTATTCCACAAGTCAGCAGGGAACCCATGAATCTGCATCTCAGCAGATGGGTAATGCAGCTTCCACAGGATCAAAAGAATCCACCCAAGCTCAAAAGACCCTTTTCATCACTAATTTCCTTAAGGAGGAGTGTGCATTACATGCCTTTACATCCACCCTTACTTAAGGAGCTTTGTTTCATTTTATGGCAGATTCTTCCCACTGAAACACATGCAGCCCATTTCTAGAGCTGCTGAGAACCTCACCTTTTGTTTTTAAATGACATTTTTAAAATCCATATTCATTCATATTCTTTCTCTCCCTCTCTCCTCCTCCCTCTCCCTCTTTCCCTCTTTGTGCTAGGAACAAACCCCAAGGGCCTGTACACACTAGGCAAGTATTCTACCACTGACCTACCCCTGTACTTACCTAGTTCTTGGGCAAGAGATCTGGCTATGAAAAAATTTTTTCTAATTTAGTGACAGCAACTATACTACTACTTAACTTTCAGATACCTGATTAAGTATAAGGAGAGAAAAACACACACACTGGTGAGGCTTCAAAGCAGAAGTAACAGTCCAACATACACACACACACACACACACACACATACTGCAACAAACCTAGAAGGCAACAATCTCACAACAGCTATGCCCAGATACAAATAAGTAAAATGTTAAAAAACCTAAGCCACGTGGGAGAACAGGGGCCCAGGGAGCCTTAAGACTTAGGTTTTCCTGTTCACTGCATCACAATCGCTTTGCAACATATAATAAGAAAACCAGAAATCTTATTTTGAGCAACACAGATGGAGATTACTAGCTGAAAGTAAACAACACTTTGTGTAAGAATTTTTCCAGAGCTTTATTTACAACAGACAAAAAAAAAAAAAAAAAAAAAGCAGCAATTTGGCTGTCCAAAAGTAGAGGAATGCTTAAGTAAAGCCTGGCATATTCATACAGGAAAATACACTACATATACACACAAAAGCTGCATATGTGGACTATATAAGTACACGGGAAAGGGCTATGCAAAATGTGAAGTAGGGGACGCATTAATACTTTTCATGTTAAAGAGTATCACTTTTTGTTATCCCTCACTCCCACCCAGGGGCTTAAGGTAGAAGATATTCAAATAATATTCTTCCTGACAATTTGAAAATTAAACCAGGCATGGAAGCACAAATTTATAATACCAAGTACTCAGAAGGCTGAGACAGAAGAATTACAAATTCAAGGCCAGATAACATAATTTAGGAAGATGGCCCTGAAGCAAGGCCGGCAGATTGCTGTAGCTGCTGGTTTCAAACAGGAGCCTAAAGAGAATTCTCTCTGTGGTCTGATGGCCATTTCAGAACTTTGCAAATGTAATGGTCAATTCATCAGAAAGAAACAGTAGGTGAGTATGGCGGACTCTGGGGGGCCTGCAGGGGAGAGACCCTGGCGCCTCAGGACCTACACCATGTGGTTGACTCGGGGTGCTGGGAGAACAAGGAGCTCCTCCCCTCTCTGGGTGGCGGCTGTGAGTGTGGCCAACTTTCAGCAGCCTGAAGAAGAGAGACCCTGGCACTTCGGGACCTGTACCGTGTGGTTGACTCGGGGTGCTGGGAGAACAAGGAGCTCCTCCCCTCTCTGGGGG